>JANIIA010038844.1:0-11965 GCA_027478495.1 Erythroxylum alaternifolium
TCTCGATGCGTAGGCAATCACCTTACCATACTGCATCAACACACATCCCAATCCTTGATGCAAAGCATCACTATACACCACATATCCTCCAGTTCTTGACGGAATGGTTAACACTGATGTCGTAGTCAACCGATGCTTCAGCTCCTCAAAGCTCTCCTGACATTTTTCATCCCATCTGAACACTACATTCTTCCTCAAAAGTTTTGTCAGAGGGCTGAGATCAAGGAAAACCCCTCAAAAAACCTCCGGTAATATCTAGCCAATCCTAAGAAGCTTCAGATTTCAGACACATCCCTCAGAGCTTCCCAATTCATCACTGCCTCTATCTTCTTTGGATCTACTGTATGCCTTCTTCAGTCACTATATGCCCCAAAAATACTACTTGATCTAGCCAAAATTTACACTGACTGAATTTAGCATATAATTGTTTCTCCCTCATAATCTGTAGAACCACTCTCAGATGCTTGACATGCTCTTCTCTATTCTTTAAATACACCAAAATGTCATCAATGAACACATTCACAAACCTATCCAGGTAGGGCTGAAACATCTTTTTCATCATAGCCATAAATGCTTCTGGGGTATTAGTTAACTCTAAATTGCATTACTAGAAACTCAAAGTGCCCATACCTGCTCTTGAATACACTCTTTTGTACATTAGCCTCAGCTATCTTCAGTTGATAGTACTCTGATCTCAAATCTAGCTTAGTGAATACTTAATCTCCCTGCAACTGATCAAGCAAGTCATCAATTCTAGGCAACGGGTACCATCCTAGACATCATCAATTCTAGGCCTCACATCCACCTTGATGATGTCTATCTCCCTTAACTAAAGTATAATCAAGTCTGCCTCCAACTCTGCCTGGTCAATCTGAATCAAAAATCTCTTACAAACTTCTCCTATCACTGTAGTACTACCTATTGGTGTACTCACCTCTAAACCATACTTTAACTTCTTTCTATCATAATGCAACCTAGATGCTAGATGCAGTGCGATGAATGAATGTGTAGATCTAGGATCTAACAATGCATATGTCTTATAATCATAAAGAAATAGTGCACCTGCAACAACATTTGGAGAGTCTTGTGCCTCCTGGCTAGTCATGGCATAGACTTGGGCCTGAGATTGAGGTTGGCTGCTCCGTACCTTAGTCCTGACAGAAGGACTCCTTGTACTCACTCTGCCTCTACCACGGCCTCTCTGTCCAGTCCCACTACCTCTACTCTACTGAATAATAGCTTCACTCCCCGATTTGCCACTCATACCAGACTAAACTCCCATAACAGTAGGATAATCTCTGATTATATACTCTGGAAAGCCACATCGGAAACAAGCTCCTGATAAAGTCTAGCACTCACCACCGTGCTTCTTCCCTCAATGCTCACATGAAACAACTGACTCTGCACTGTACCTCTTCCACTGTCAGTCTATACAAAACTACCTTTCTATCTGAATCCTGACTGCCTTGATCCAGCTAGTGGTCTGAAAGCTTTGTTTTGGTGCTTACTGAATCTTCTACCAGAACCACTCTGACTCTCACTGGACCTCTTCAATCTGGATCCTTGCCCAGACTCTACTTGTCCCTGTCTCAATAGCTGCTCAAGTCTAATCGAAGCAGCTCTCAACTCGGTGAAACTACGCAGATTGGAGATACTTAGTCTTGTCCTGATTTCCATGTTCAGTCCATTTTTTAATCTCCTATACTTATCTTCTTCGGTAGGAATTAGAGTAGTAACATATCCCATTAGTTCATTAAACCTGATCTTATACTCTTCCACTGACATTCCACCCTTCTTCAAATCCAGGAACTCCTTCATCTTCCTGTCTAGATAGATCTTGGGCATGTAGTTCTCCTTAAAGACCCTCATAAAGTCTTCCCAGTTCAGATTGCAAGGCCTGGTGGTACTGCCTAGAATAGTCTTCCACCATTGGTAAGCTGGGCCCTATAGTAAGGACACTGCATAGTTAAACCTTTCGTTCAGCTCGCAGTCTATTTGATCAAAACCCTCTCTGTTCTTTCCAGCCATCCCTCGGCCTCCACAGGGTCTGTACTTCTATAAAAGTCCACATCTCCCTGCTTCTGCAGCTTATCATACCTCCTCTCCCTTTTCTCGGGAATTTTAGGAGGCGTTACCTCTGGCTGAGGTAAAGAGGACTCTCTACTGGCTCCTATAGATCCTAAGTCAGCTGATTCTCCCACTTATTCACCTATGGCGAACGACCTATAATAAAAAAATTTTCAATCATTATCCGCATTTCTCGCGATTTCATGCTTAACATTTCTATAAATCCCTATGGATGCCAAACCATGCTCTGATACCACCTAACTGTAACACCCCCACTACTATAAGGTATATACTGGAACATCTTTATGACATTCTATCACAAACCCTATAACAACGGCGTGTTAACTATCACACTTTCACGTTATCACATGGTAATTTATCCCACTTAATCATGACATCTACTATCATACAAGAAAGTCACTAAATTTTTAAAACAAATTTCCTCTTTTCATTTCATGAATCTGAATGTACATACATTGTAACTTTAAAAAACATATGTACATATCTTTTAAAAGTTTTGTAAATCTGAATCTCGACATTTTTGCTCTTTTCATTTAACTAAATTTTATAAAAGTCATAAATCTTTTAAAACCAATTAAAAAAAAAACAAATTTGCTCTTTTCATTTCATAAATCTGAATGTAAATATGCTGTAGTTTTCAAAAATCTATACATGTACATTACTACATGAAAGATGAAATACAAAAGATCTAACTAAATCTTTCATTCTAGCTGACTGACCTTTGAGCCATATCTTCTTTACAAAAGTACAAGAATTAAGCTTCTTGTACGGTCTCTCAGTAGCTAGAGTCCTCTCTCGGTTCTGAAATGTCAACGTTCAAATTTTGGGTGAGTTTTGTGAACTCAGATGAGGTAACCATCATCAATGGTTCACTCAATTCATGTACATATCATTTCACATAACAGGTAATTCACATCATTGCATTTCTACATATAATATCACATATCATATTCTCATTTAAGAGTTAGACAATTGCATTTCAATCAATCAAACATACTTAATACAATTTGTATGGAATGCATATGTGACACTTTTCTAATTATTACGTTGTTGTGACCGAGTGCCTAAACTGTCCTATATCCATTGTGGAGATCGGGCTTATTGATACTGTCCCTTATCCGTTGGGGATACAGGGCTCATTTTACATAGTGAGCCTTTGGCTCTGAATCACATTCAGAGCTTCGAGCTCATTTTCGGTGGCTACTCAGGTCACAACTCTTATTAGCTGATCATGCATTCATGTATGTAATGCATCTCATAATCAATCAATCAATTGAAGAAACAATTAATTCTTCCCATTCACATACAAGTAGCACTTCAATATGTCATCCATACATCACAATCATCGGACCTTTGTGTCCAGATTTTAGTACACAACATTACACAACAATAATTGAGTGAGACCGTCTAGGTTCCTCACAGATTGCTTTTGAAGCTATCGCCTCGAAGTTCTGGAAACATCGAGATGTTGACGTTCCAATTGCTTCTCTATAACAAACAATATACAAATATCATAATTTAGCACAATTATAAATATTCATTTATGCACATGTAAGTATATGAACTATGTACAATGCATGTTCATGACAATACCGAGCATCTTTCCATTATTCTCATCAAATAATCATAAATATTTCCAAACTCACATAAGTATCATTTATACTTATGGTTTATACCTCAATAAAACCAAAAAAATCAAAATTTATAACTCATTTCTTCAATTCAGATTTTTCCTAAGACACACTTTTGGGTCAACTTTCCATGATCAATCTAATAATGACAATGAAGTAATTCAAGGGTACTTTCTTCTATAAAATTGTTTGTCTATCTTTTAAGTTTCTAATGAAACTAAGATCATTCAATTTGGCTCAGTATCTAATGAGTTATGCTCACAATACCACAGACTATGTATAATTTAACTTTTGGTTAGTTCATGATCATACCCTCAAATTGTACAACTCATAACTTTCAACTCAGATATCAAAAAATTACAACCCTAATACCAATTGAAATATAAGAGAATGAGGTAAAACTTTTGTGAAGACACATTTATCTAATTTGGTCTCTATAAATATATTTTATTTGATAAAAACAAGACACGAACATATACTTTCATCCATCAATTTACTAAAACCAGTTCTCATCTTCATGTCAATGTTTGAGACTCTTAACAACAGAATTCAAATTTGGTGTCTTCATGAACATTGTAGCCGTATGTCTCTAGTTTAAGCCAGATTAAGAATCATCTCATTTGAATAACAACAACAGAAGTTATGGCTAATATATAGAAGCTTAATCAGTGGAAATGTTATAACTACCATTTTCCAGCACCCTCTTCATCACCATTTAGTCTCTTAATCCTTCCTTAAAACAACTTCAACGTTACACATCTCTCAACTCCTCTATCATGATCATTAAAAACTAGATCATCATTATAAATGCTTTATTTAGCAAAATCATGAAGATTAACAAGCTACTTACTTGATTTCTCTTCAATGTCTTTAAACATAACAAGAAGCCCTAACTTCCCATGTCACTCATGTACATCATCATGGAGGTTGGGAGGTTGGGTCTTTAGTGGGAAGTGAAGAAGAGAGCAAGATGAGAGTAGCAAATGAAAGATAAGAGAGCTAGGTTCAAAGTTGGTGAAGGGTGAGCAACAAAATTTATGAAGGTGTAGAAGCATGAAGAAAATGGAGAAGTCACGTAGAAGAAGAAGAAAACCAGAACAAAACACCTAATGGTCTTTTAAATTAAAATCATTGTGATCTTAAGATATGGCTTGGCAAGTGACACTTGTCACTTGCCACATGTCCAATTCTTATAACTTTAAACTAGGTTCTTTCATTTAACCAGTCTAATCAAATCCAATATCTAGTCTAATTGTCTCCCAATTTTCATTGACATAAGTCATTAAATCCCAAAGTCTTTTATAAAAATTTCCACTATCATTTGACTCTTAATTCTACGTCCATTTATCGATTATCTTGCCACTTGGCATTTTTCCTAGTTCAAAAAAAATTCCCAAAATTTTAGAAATTTTCTTAAAATTCACCAAAAATTCTAAATCACTAAATACACTCTCCAAATCAGTTTTCAACATATAAAAACCACAATTATATCTAGAAATTGTCAATGAATGCATGTACAATTATTTTCATGTGCAAAAACAATTCAATATTCACGTGTAGGTGCATATCATATAATGCATGAGCATAAAATGCATTTTCTAATTTCTTAATGATCTCTCATATTTACTATTCTAGCCTCAACATGGGTAATGAGATGTTACCATTCTCTCCTCCTGAAAAGAAATTTTATCCTCGAAATTCTTACTTGATTGTTCGAACAAGTGGGGATATTACCTCCTCATATGCTCTTCCACTTCCCAAGTTACTTCCTCAGTTGAGTGATTCCTTCAAAGGACTTTCACCAATAGAATGACTCGGTTCCTTACTGCTTGATCTGGGATCCCACTATCTTAATTGGCCCCTCAACATAGCTTAAGTTACTAGCAACCTCAATCTCTTGATCCAATATCATATGTGTCAGATCTGATCGGTATCTTCAGAGCATACTCACATGAAACACATTTTGTAATTGAGACATCTCATTCAGTAAAGCTAACTTATATGCCAAAGGTCCTATCATCTAAATGATTTCATAAGGACCAACATACCTTGGACTCAACTTGCCCTTTTTACCGAATATCAAAACTCTTCTCTAAGGTGACACTCTTAGAAATACTCTATCTTCCACTCTGTATTCCATGTCCCTTCGATGTTGATCCACATAACTCTTCTGTCTATCTTGAGCTGCTTTAATTCAGCTTCGGATCAATTTCACCTTGTCCACAGTATCTTGTATCAATTATAGGCCTTCATCCATTCTCAAGCTCTCTTCAACCCAATACAGAGGCAATCGATACTTTCTGCCATATAACGCCTCATATGGTGCCATTCCGATAATACTGTGGTAGTGATTATTATATACAAATTTTATCAGTGCTATATACTGATCCCAAGCTCCCTGAAACTCCAATAAACACACTCTAAGCATATCCTCAACAGTCTTAATTATCCGCTTACTCTGTCCATCTATTTGAGGATGAAATGCAGTACTGAACTTCAACTTTGTTCCCATAGCAGACTACAAGCTCTTCCAAAATCTTGAAGTAAATCTAGGATTTCTGTCCGAAATAATGGACACTAGAACCCCATGTAGTATGACCACTTCATTCATATATCTCTGGGTCAATTGATCTAGTGAGTTATTCTCTCTCACTGGTAAGAAATGGGCTGACTTAGTCATTTAGTCTACTATAGCCCATACAACATCATTTTGCCTCGAAGTTTTAGGCAATCCTATAATAAATTCCATGATAATTTATTCCCATTTCTACTCTAGAATAGGCAATGAATGTAGCTTCCCTACTGGAGCCTAATGCTTAGCCTTAACCTGTTGGCATGTCATACACTTAGAAACATACTCCGCCCTTTGCTTTTTCATTTCGGGCCACCAGATATCTTACTTCAGTGTGTTATACATCTTGGTAGTACCAGGATGCATAGCATAGGTGGCCATATGAACTTTCTCAAGAATTTCCTTTCTCATATCATCCACATTTGGCACACACAGCCTCTACTTCAACCACAATGTCCCATCTCCCAACTCAAACTCATAATCAAAATTCATCTTCACTTTCTCTATAAGCTTCACCATATCAGGATCTTTCCTCTAGACTTTTCTGATTCTGTCATGTAACATCGGCCTTAACTTTAATATAGCAATTAATGCCTCATCTTGTTCCAGATTCAATTCCATATTCAGCGCTCTTAAGTGAATTAAGCTCAGTAAATTCAATAACTGAATTTGAGCTACACTGGTGTTCGACTGCCTACTCAAAGCATTAGCCACCACATTAGCTTTTCCTGGATAATACTCAATCGTGCAGTCATAGTCTTTCAACAACTCTATCCATCTCCTCTGTCTCATGTTTAATTCCTTCAGACTTAACAGATACCTTAAACTCTTACGATCTGTGTATATCTAGAATGTCTCTCCATACAGATAGTGTCTCCATATCTTTAGAGCAAAGACCACTGCAGCAACCTATAAATCTTGTATCGAATAGTTAATCTCGTGAGACCTTAGTTGTCATAGGCGATCACCTTGCCATACTACATTAATACATATCCCAATCCTTGATGCGAAGCATCACTATATACCATATGTCCTCTAATCCTTGATGGAATAGTCAGCACCAGTGCTTTGGTTAACCGATGCTTTAGCTCTTCAAAGCTCTGCTGACATTCTTCATTCCTTCTAAATATTACATTTCCTCAGAAGTTTTGTCAGATGGGCTGAGATAAAAAACCCCTCGATAATCCTGTAATAATATCCGACCATTCCTAGGAAGCTTTGAATTTCAGACACATTCCTCGAAGCTTCCCAATTCATTATTACTTCTATCTTCTTTGGATTCACTTATATGCCTTGTCCAGTCACTATACGTCTTAAAAATACTACTTGATCTAACCAAAATTCACACTTATTGAATTTGGCATACAGTTGTTTCTCTCTCATGATCTGTAAAATCACTCTCAAATGCTCAGCATGTTCTTCTCTACTCTTCAAATACACTAAAATATCATTGATAAACACTATCACAATGTGGTCCAGGTAGGGCTAGAACACCTTATTAATCAAGGTCATAAATTCTGCTGGGGTATTAGTTAACCCAAACGACATTACTAAAAACTTGAAGTGCCCATACCTACTCCTAAATGCACTTTTAGGTACATTAACCTTTGCTATCTTCAACTGATAATACCCCGATCTCAAATCCAGCTTAGTGAATACCTGAGCTCCTTGCAACTGATCAAATAAATTATCAATTCTAGGCAAAGGGTACTTGTTCTTCACCGTCACCCGATTCAGTTGCTTGTAATCGATGCATAGCCTCAAAGTCCCATATTTCTTCTTTACAAACAACACTAGAGCTCCCTAAGGCAAAACATTGGGCCTAATGAAACACCTTTCTAGCAACTCTTGTAGCTGAGCCTTCAACTCCTTCATTTTTACAGGTGCCATCCTATATGGAGGAATAGATATAAGAGCAGCACCTAGAACTAAATCAATTATAAACTCTTTTTCCCGATCTGGAGGTAAGCTAGGTAATTTGGTGGGAAACAAATCCAGGAATTACCTAACTATGAGAATGTCCTGCACATTCTACTTAGCTTTAGTATCAATGACATGGGCCAGATAATCGTCACATCCTCCTTGCATCAACCTCAATACACTCATAAATGATATCAACCTAGTTGGCACTGCTTGACTAATTTCTTTGAAAATCGCTCTTAGTTGACCAGGAGACTCTAGTACAACCTCCTTAGTATATCAGTTGATTACAGCCCTATAAGCATTGAGTCAATCTATGTGTAGGATAATATCTATCTCTCTAAGCTGTAATATAATTAGATTTGCCTCCAATTTTGCTTGATCAATCCGAATCAAACACCTCTAACAGACCTCCCTTATAATTGTAGTACTACCTATTGGTGTACTCACCTCTAATCTATACTGTAGTAACTTTCTATCACAATGCAGCCTAGATGCCAGATATGGTGCGATGAATGAATGCATAGATCCTGGATCTAGCAATGCAAATGCTTCATGATCATAAATAAGTAGCGTACCTGTAATGACATCCGGAGAATCTTGAACCTCCTACCTAGTCATGGCATAGACTCGGGCCTGAGACTGCGGTCGGCTGCTTCGTTCCTTAGTCTTGACAGAAGGACTTCTTCTGCTCACTCTGCCTTTACCACGGTCTCTTTATCTAGTTCCACTACCTCGACTATGCTAGATTGTAGTTTCACTCATGGATCCCCTCTCATACCTGACTGTGCTCCAGCAATAATAGGACAATCTCTAATTCTGTGATCTAGAGAACCACATCGAACACAGGCTCCTAATAATATCCAGCACTCACCATTGTGCTTTTTCCTACAGTGCTCACAAGGGGGTAATTGACTCTGCACTGAACCTCTTCCACTGCTAAACTGTACAAAACCACCTCCGTCTGAATCCAGAATGTCTTGTTCCAGCCAGTGTTCTGAAAGCTCAGTTTGGGTGCTTATTGAATCTTCTTCCATAACCACTCTGAATCTCGCTAAAGCTCTTCAATCTAGACCCTTTCCCAGACTCTACTTGTCCCTCTCTCAGTAGCTGCTCAATTTTGATCGAAGCAGCTCTCAACTCAGTGAAACTACTCTGGTTGGAGATCATTAATCTTATCCCGATCTCCATTTTCAGCCTATCTTCAAATCTTCTATACTTGTCTTCTTCGTTAGGAATTAAAACTTTAGCATATCCTATTAACTCATTGAATCGGATCTCATACTTTACCATTGACATTCTACCCTGCTTCAAATACAAGAACTCTTTCATCTTCCTGGCCAAGTAGATCTTGGCTCCGTAATTCACCTTGAAGAACCTCAGAAAGTCTTCCCAGTTCAAGTTGCAAGGCCTGGTGGTACTGCCTGGGATAGTTTTCCACCATTGATAAGTTGGGCCCTGTAGTAAGGACACTGCATAGTCAAACTTCTCGTCCGACTCGCAGTCCATCTGATCAAAAACTCTTTCCATCCTTTCTAACCATCTCTCGGCCTCAGCAAGGACTATGCTGCTAAAGAAATCCACAACCCTTTGCTTTCGCAGCCTATCATACCTCCTCTCCCTTTTCTCAAGAACTCTAGGAGGCATCTCTTCTGGTCGAGGTATCTGTTCACCTATAGTGGATGACCTATAATAAATAAGAAATCTAATCATTATCCGCATTTCTCATTATATTTCATGTTTGACATTCCTATATATCCCTATGGATGCCAAACTGTTAGACCCTAAAACTTTTCTTAGAAAATTTCGAGCAGTACATGAGAAGTGTGGATAGGTTCATGTTTTGTGTTGGTGATTTTGGTAGTGAGACACTATGAAATGGGAAGAATTAGGGTGAAAGTGATGAAGAACACGTATATATATATATGTGTGTGTGTGTGTGTGTTCTGTTATTGATGTTCATGATTAATCATGGACTATAATATCTTTATAGATGATATAGAGTTGAAAATGAAGTTAAGAAGATAATCTTGGTATGAGTTGTGATAAGGAAAGATTTAGAAATAAAAGTGGTAGTGATCTGGAAAATGTTCACTGAGTGTGCTTTGGTCTAGTAGCCACAGCTTTTTTTCTAGTTATCCAAATGAGATGATTATTTACTTGGATTACACTAGAAACATATGGCTACATTCTTTATGAAGAAATCGAATTTCAATTATGTCTCTAAGAGTCTCAAAATTTCATGAAGTTGAGAACTGGGTACAGTGCATTGGTAGATGAATGTAAAATTCGTCTTTGTACTTAAGGGGAAAATTTGGATTGATCTAGGCTGAATTGGTTGAAGTTGCCTTTTTGAAATTTTATATTATTTTTCTAGCTTTACAATGATATATAGCATGGATTTTTTGGACATCGGAGTCGAAAGTTAGGATCTTTACAAGTGAAGTTGTTCAGAAGTTTAGAGGTATCGTCTGTGATGATGTCATCTTCCTCTAGGTGACTTCATCTTCTTCTATAAATCAACTCCTTCTATAATCAAACTTCTTCTGTGATGACGTCAGCTTCTTCTGGGTGATGTCATCTTTTTCTGTAAGGATCCATCGTCTGTAAAGATGCATCTTCTGTAAGTCATCTTCTTCTATAAGCTATCTTCTTTTGTAAGTCATCTTCTTCTGTAAGCTATCTTCTTTTGTAAGTCATCTTCTTCTCTAAGGATGCATCTTCTGTGTTTTGTATCCTTTGTGAACTAATTTCTTCTGTGATGATGTCATCTTCCTTTGTGTTTTGGCTTCCTCTGTCTTTTACCCTACTTATCTTTTTTTATCTGTCTTTTGTTTTGTCTAACTTTTGCTTCGTTTGCTTTCTGCCTAAGTGTCTGAAACTTCGTCTATATTCCTGTTCATAAGCTTCCTTTGTATTACTATTCATGAACTCCGTCTGTGTTACTGTTCATGAACTTCCCTCTGTGTTACTGTTCATAAACTTCCTCTCTGTTACTGTTCATGAACTTCCGTCTATGTTACTGTTCACGAACTTCCTCTGTGTGTACTGTTCATAAACTTCCTCTATGTTACTGTTCATGAACTTTCTCTGTGTTATTGTTCGTGAACTTCTTCTGTGATGATGTCATCTTCTTCTATGTTTCTTCTGTGATGACGTCATCTTCTTCTGTGTTTTGCTTCTTCTAATTTTCATCTATACCTATCCTTTGTTCCATTTTCAGCCCCTCAGAAGATAGAATATGTCTTTGAAGTCTTCATAAAAGTTGTAGCTCTTGAAGTTCTCTTTTGAACCAGATAAATAACACCTTGATCCGATATCTCTAGAGAAAGTTATGTTAATTGTAAAAATGCCTTCTGTGTTATTATTCATAAACTCCTTCTGGGTTACTGTTCATCACCTATCTTCTATCCCATTTTCGACCCTTCAGAAGATAGAATCTGTCTTTGAAGTCTTCAAGAAAGTTGTAGATTATGAAGTGCTCTTTGAAAGTGTCCTAATATGATGTCAATCCAACATCTCTAGTGGAAGTTATCTCATTTGATCGAAGACGAAAATATGTTTGATTCTTTTGACCATAACTTCTTCTCTAGACACGAAAATGACTTGATTCTTGAACCATTGGACTCGTAAGACATTTCTCTACATCTCCACAAAAAATCATAGCCATTTAAAATGCAGTAATAAAGATTGAGTGAAAAACGTGGGGCAGGTATAGTGTGTGTACTCTTAAATAATATGAACTGGTGTTATT
>JANIIA010038890.1:0-11961 GCA_027478495.1 Erythroxylum alaternifolium
CCATTGAACAGTCATTTTTGCTACCGATAAACCATTATTCTGCCACTTGGCATTTTTCCTAGTCCAAAAATTACCCCAAAAATTTCCCCAAAAAATTTCTAAAATTCACTAAAAATTCTCAAACCTCAATGACCCTCTCTAACACAGTTTTTCAAGCACACAAATCACATTTATTCACAATCACATTCATTAACAAATATACCGGGAAATGTCATGAATGCATGTGCAGTCATTTACATTTGCAAAATTCACTATTCACTTATATGTATGCATGAACATGTCAAGACAATTCTATGCCCTTATAAACTATTCCAAATTCCTATTTTACCCTTCCCATTGGTGATGGGATGTTACATAAAATATTCGGTTAGTAATAATATTTTATTATGATATTAAATATGGGCACAAAAATAGAATAAATGTGTTAACAAATGTTTGGTTTGGTGATGCTTTTAAGATTGGAAAAAATTATCATTAAGTTACAAAGGGATAATCAAAGATGAGGTTTGTGAGGGAGTTAAGGAACTAAAGGAAAAAATTGAGTTAGATAAAAAATAAAGCAAATGGCCTATGAATTGAAGCTTGTTATTAATGATAACAAAGAGCTGAAGAAGATATTAATGGCATATAGTATTGTTTTTTGATGTTGATACATATTGTTGTTATTTATTTCTTACTGTTAAAATCGTGGGGCTAATGTGATGTGTTTTATAAGAATTAATATATTAAAAATGATGAATATGAATGGGTTAATGTGAGACTTATTTGTATTGTACATGAAACTTTAGTTAATATATTTTAGTTACTCCATTCATATGTATATACATTTTTAATTACATTCAAAATGAAGTTTAATATATGAAAATATGTTTAAAAAGGCAATCATAAAAAGACAATATGCAAATTTCCATTTCACTCAGCATATGAATAACGTGAGAAATATAAAAATGTAAGCTTATAACTTTGACATTTATAAACACTTAAAACTGAGATTCACATAATATAGATAACTTTTTCATATAATGTAAGCCACTAAAAACTACAAGATTCATTTAATGAAAGAAATAATGCAAAAGGAAATAATGTTTCCTATTTGACTCATGGATAGAATGTCCACCATGTTATGTCATTATACTACAATGCTACAATTCTAAATCATAATAGACCCAACTAGAATGTATACAAAAAAAAAAGATCCAACCAAAATCTTTTAAAAATATATAAAATGAATCTGATCAATAACATTCTCCTAGCACAACTAATTATCATTTTGTACTTTGTTAACTTCTAATTTGAATGTTAGAAGTTTATTGGTTTGAATTTTGTAATAGCGCTTCATTTAGAAGCTTGTTCTTGCAATTATCATGATGTAATACTTGTGGATTTCTTCTACCTCAACCATCTTCGTTAGAATGATAATTGAGAAGTGTTTGGATCAACTAATCTAAATTTTCTATTTCCTTTCGTCGGTGGAGCTAAAGATGATTGCTATAAATAATATTAAAATAATAAATTATTCATGTAACCAATGCACAGAAGAAGAATAATATACATGAATAACAATATATGGTAATTGATGATTATGTCAAACTAACCTCAACTCCACATACTTCAATAGGTTATTTACTAAAAATTTAAGAATATGGTTTAAACAAAGTTGTTATTATTGGATCTTTATTAGATCTAGATGATTGTCTAATATTGACATATCATCAATTAGTAGTTACTAAAAAACATATAAATTATAAATTTATGTTAAATAAAAGTATATCAACTCCTTCTTGATTGGAAGGAAGTGGACCAGATTTACAACTTCTCTTATTGTAACCACTTTTGCCATATTTTTCACATAGTTAGATTTTATGACACCATATGAGATTGTTTTCTCATAAATGATTCATCTTTATCTTTTTGTACATTTTTCTTAGCGCTACTAAGCATAACTCTTTCCAAAGGTGGATGTATCTCTTCATGGTATTTGGTGGCTAGAATTTTCACCCTTTAATTGGTTGTAACATATTCTCACAAAATTCTACAAACCACCCTTCATGTTAACACTCATCTACATTTGCCTCTAATTGTTATTTGGTGTGGAAAATGGCACTAATTACGTGACAATAAGGATACTTATAAAGTTCCTATACCTTATAACAGTAAGTTTGCTCCTCCTTAATTGGATAGCATACATGTCATCTCCATTAGTCACTTATTACGTCATATCCCCATTCCAAATAATTGTCCATCTCATTGAATTCTTTTTATTCTTGTTCAATTTTTTCATCATCTTAGGTGCTATATCGCCATTATATTTGTTAGCTTACTCTTTAATATAAGATTGCCTCTTCATTAATATGTTCCTAATAGTCTCTAACATGCCAATGATAGGGCAATCTTTGTTGACCAAAATCTAATAATTGAATGCCTCACTTATGTTGTTCTCCATAATTGTAAATTTGGACTTAAAACTGCTCTATATTTCTTTTAAATATTTAAGCAAGTATTGTACTATCTTGGCACAAGTTGGTTTAATTTGATAAGCATGTCATTGAATTCTTATAGGAATGTTGCCCAAGCATATTTTTAAAATGCTTTTATAATATGCTTTCCCATCTATTTCCCTACATAGTCGTGATATATGCCTTACACCTATCCTATATATAGTAGAGGGAAATACATCATTCCTAGCTCACAGTCCATAAAAATTAAGAAAAACTAGTTAAAAGCATTTATAAAAAAATATGTATAAATAACTTTTAAATGGATAAATTACCTTTGCATATTAAAAATCATAGTTATTACTTCAAAATTTCCAAGCTCTAAGTCAATGGCTAATTACTCAATAAAGTATGATAAATTCTCAATATTCTCTGCCTCAACTACTACCTATGTAATTAGATAAATGCCTTAGTTAACATCAACTTCTATGGAATTTAGAAGTTATCCATAGTACTTTGTTTCAGAAAACTTCTCTCCATACTAATTATTAGTTGCAACTTCTTCTACCCCTTTTTCATTACATCAAAACACACATAATCCTCTTAAATTTTAATTTATCTTCATCTTTTAAAGTTAAAGTTCTATTGTAGAGTCTAGATTCATTTATTTCAACTATAAAATATAACCATAAAGCTTCCAATATTCATTTTGATCCTCTTTTGTTGTTTTTAAGCCTTCCTCCTTGTATGCTTGCACATGCTGGAATTAGAAAACAAAATTTAGTTTCTTCCCATATTCTTCAATAATTTTGTTGATTTCAATGCTTGACTTATCTAAGATTTTTTTCCCTGAAGTGTCTCATGACAAAATTGGATGTAACTATCCTTGTCTTGTTTTTTGGATTGTATATATGCTCCAAATTGTAATTTTTTATCTTTAAGCATTTATCTTTTTCTATTAAATAAATCATACCTCTCAAATGGGTACCCATTGATGCAACCATATTTTATCCTTTTTTTTCTTCATTTCTCTTAAAATTCAAGTTAAATCTTATTTCTGACGCATAATCAGAAACAACTTCCTCAAAGTGTTTAACACTATCAAACGTCATCCCCAACATCTATTCACTTACAACAAATCCAAGAATATGTCTATTAGTTATATTAAGTCAACTTAAAGCAACATCTGATTGTTCACTACTAGAATATTCATCACTTACTATGAAACTCCTACAATTAAAAGAGCTAATATACATTGTGTTATGACCTATATCAACAATAATTTTAAAATTTGAGTGAAATTCACTTCTATCATGAACACCAAATTCACCTCCTTCTTGAGAACCCATTCCAATCTTCACCACCCAAATTTCCTTCAACTTAAGCACTTAACTCACCTTCATCTTGAGCACCCATATTAGAGTCACCATCTTTACTCATTTCAAAATCACTACTAACTAATTCTTTATCTCTGAAATTGCCTCCATCATCCACTCTGACAATATTATACCTCCCATATTCACTCCAACAATAGTTAGACCTTATAAACTAACACTAACATCACTGTGACCTCTCAAATTAACTCCTACATCATTATTACAACCAAAATCAACACTAGCATTGCAATGACCTCCTAAATCAACACTATTACATCCCAAATCAACTTCTACACCACTATCAAAACTTATATCCACTCTAGTATGACCTTCCAATTTTATAACCATCTCATTTTTATACTAGTTATCATGTTACAATAACATTGTCGTGGATGGTGTTGGTTTATCTACATCCTCCAGATAAACAACAATTATACTATGGACTTCTGACATTTTAATCAAAACTAATGCACTCTAATTGGATTTTGACCTCCCTAAACCTTCTTCCAACCCCTTATCAGGAATCAAATACCATGAAGTAATAATATCTGTATATCCTAAAATAGCAACAATTTCACATCTCTCTCTCAAACTCACATAATCCAAGTCCACGTTATCAAAATTTTATATGCCTTAGCTACACACTTCAGTGTACCTTCTTGAGTAAAACGTCCATCATGAAATATCCTTATACTAGTTCTTCCATTTATGACCATCCTATATAAATAACATAAAAAAAACATTTATTATAGAGGCAATATGCTATAAAAAAATAACATATCCATATAGAACCATATCGAAAGAAAATAGCATTAGGCATATTAAACATCCTATTACATATTTTGAAAGGAGAAAATAACACATTTTGAAATAAGAAAATAACATATTTTCAAAGAAGAAAATAACATGTCATGAAAGAAGAAAATAACATATCTTAAAAGAAGAAAATAAATTATTACTAAACTTCACTCTATAATATGATTGTGATTATTCTAATACTAATTTGTAGTGTTAGTGAAACTATTTTATATTGCTAAATAGTAAAGAATTAAACATGTTTTTTATATCTACTTGATTGTTTTTGGAAAATTAAAGAAAAATATTAACCAATAATCTACTTTGTTATTGAATTATCTTTAAATGATATAATATTATAATCCAAAAGAAACTCCAGACCATTAAGAATTAGCAACATCCATGTAGCTATTACTAAAAGAAGGAAAAATATTATAATATAAGATCTCAGCTTCATTGGAGTATTCACTCTATAGGGATTAATAACTCATTAGTCCTAAAAAGAGGCAAAGTCTAAGGTGGATTATAACTTGCCAATAAGTACTCACCAATCATTTTATGACCATCTCTGCCTAAGCTTTTCTTAAGGTTCTCCAGTTTGTCCTCACCACCTAATATGTTGTCGCACCATTAAACTTCACTATCTAATATCATTTTATTTGTTTTAATACTGATTTTTAGTATTAGTTGAACTTTTTTATATTTCTAAATAGTAAAGTATCAAACATGTTTTTTGTATCAGTTTGTAGCAATTTTACTGCCACTAAATGAATTACTTGATAGTATTTGTAATTTATTACTACAATTAGGATCAAAATAAGATAGAATACTGAAACACTATAAAATCTATCTTATATTATAATCCAAAAGTAACACCAAAATATTGAGAACTAGCTACATCCATCTAGTTATTACTAGAAGAAGGAAAGAAACTCATGGTATACGATCTCAACTTTACTAAAGTATATACAAGTAGATTATTAGTCATTCACTGTATAAGGACCATAAACTTATTAGTCTTGAAAGGCAGCAGAGGCTAAGGTTGGCTTTACCTTGCTAATAAACAATTACCAATCATTTTATGACCATTTTTATCCAAGTTTTTCTTAAGCTTCTCCACTTTTTCCTACAATACTTAATTTATTATCACACGACTCTTTAATATGATTTTTTTTGTTCTAATAATAACTTATAGTATTAGTGTAACTATTCTATGTTATTTTGCTAAATAGTGAATAATTAAATAGGTTTTTATATCAGATTGTAGCAACTTTACTATCAATAAATGCATTCTATGTCTAGAGAAACACAACAGATGTGGGAAGCGGTAGCAACTCTTTTAAGGAATACATTTAAGGAGATGTCGGGAGTTTATAAAGGGCATGGGGTTATAAGAAGGAGTCTTAGTGGTGGAATGAAGAAGTCCAAGATAAGGTGAAAATTAAGAAGGTTGCTTATAAAGCACTATTGGAAAGCAAAACGATTGAAGAGAGGGTAGCCAACATAAATAGTTATAAGATGGAAAAGGAAAAGGCAAAGAAGATAGTCTCATAAGTGAAAAGTATAGCCTATGAGAACTTATATCAACAATTAGATATTAAAGATAGATAAAAGGATATTTTTAATTTGGCAAGAGCTAGGAAAAGAAAACGAAAAAGGTACTTGAATCAATTTTATTATATAAAGGATAAAGTAGGATGGTTCTCATGGATGAAATTGCTAGTAGTGTGTGCCCTAAGCCAATGGTCATATGTGACTTTTGTACTGACATTCTGACTTATTATTTATATATTATGTGGTATTATTATTTATATATTATGAGGTGTTCTTTTATATATGCATGTATATTGTTTATGTAATATGATTTACATTCCATGAATAGTATTAGGCTTATGTCATCAAGTATATGACTTAATAGTAAAACCATCAGCATTATAATACTATTCTAAACTATCACTAGTCGATCATTATTGGTGGAACAATAATGAATTAAGGCTAGTATGTGTTCTGATTGACAATAAAGTTTTACTGATGATATATGTTAGAGAACATATATTGGACCGACCCAGAAAGATAACATTACATGGTTTCATGTAATTAATGATTCTCAATATGGTTTGACTTTAGTCCTTCGACCTGAAGTCGTCATGGTTCCTTACATGAGGAATTAAGTGTTTTGACATTATACTAAGTTATCTTTAACTGGATGACAAATAGTCTGATGTTGGAAATTAAATGATTCATGGGTTGGGATGTGCATGACGTAGAGAGGATTTTTACCTCTCTTAAATGAGTGAGATATCATTTAGGCCTCTTGACAAGTATAACTGAAGAAATATATGGCCGTGCTCAAATGAATTGATGAGGAGTCGTCAATGTCACTTGTTATAGTCAGTCAACTTGGGAATCAAGAAAGTATGATTAGTCAAAGGTTGACATGTACCATGCTTTATGATTAATCTTGATATCGTGTTATAAAGGGACTGAGTTTGTAACCATGGTTACAGGTTAAATCGGGTTACCAATCCTCATTTGATTTGGGTAGTCATAATGTCTTGCTAGAGGCCGCTTATGGGCCTTGAAGTGTGATCAAGACCATTGGCAACATCAAATGAGCCTACAGGGTCACACGCAAAGAGTGATGCGATTTGGGCTTATTCTCTCGGGCCTAATTTATTAGACACTTAATAAATATATGTGAATATATTTATTAGGTAGATTGAATTAAATTTTCAAGCTTTTATTATATGTGATCTAATATGGGCCAAAACTTATTGGGCTTCCATAATCCTAATGGATTTAGGATTATGATATTCTTATTCCTATTAAAATAGGATTGTCTTATTCCCACTAGGAAAAGGGATAAGGGCTTCTCTATAAATAGAGGGCTTATGTCTCATTTGATGACATACGAAAAACCTTAGCCACCTAGCCACTCATTCCTTTTTCCCGAGAGAAAATTTTGAAGCGTTCTAAAGTGTTTTAGAACATGCTAGAACATATTAGCCACTGCCCAAATTGTTCATCCTTGTGTGGATATTAGTAGAGGACGTTCGCGAGCTGCAACGCTAAGATATCTAAAAAGAATCCCAATCTGCGTGCTTCAAGAGATAATTCCGTACACTTTTTGTTATGAAATTTTTAGTTAACCAAGGCACAAGACATAAAATCCTATGGTCCATTCCGCTATGCATTGTCCATTCTCGAGCCATAAATGATCCAACAGTGGTATTAGAGCCAGGTTGTGTGCTTCTGGATAGCCTAAAATATGTATGTTTTGATGATATGTAGTTTCGGATTTGAATGCATGATTGGGATGTGATTTATGTTCATACATGTTTTTTTCATATTTTTTACTCTTGGTACTAATGTGAATATATGACAAGAGAGACGTTTCGGCCATGGAAGTTTATTACATCAAGATGTGTTTCAGGTATGGCTTGTTTCAGCCAAAGGAAGAGTTCGAGCATGGAGATGTTTTAATCATTTTTGTCTCAACCAAAAGAGTTTTGACCAAGACATACATTAATTCTAAAAACTTCCTTCAATGGTGGTGTTGTTGTAGCGGCTAGGTTGCGGCTAAGGTGGCTGCCAAGAATGCCTAGGAGACGGCGGCTAAGATTTTCTGCCATGTAGGACATAAGTTCGGAATAGGAAACCATAAGTATCCATGTTTAAGAAGGATACTAAAAGGGGAAGAAGAAGAGTCCATATATGATATGGATTTGGGAAAAGAAAAAATTCCTTATTAGATAAGGATTCTAAAAGAATCTAAAAATGGAAACCACAAAGATATCCATATTCTATATGGATTCGAGAATTTAAGAACTTCCTTATTAATAAACTATGGATACCATTTATATTTTGGTATGACGTCTGATTCTGTGTTATGTGTCATATATTTTGGGTGGCTTTACATATTTTTTATTTATATAATTTGAATATTTATATGCATGTGTGAATTACTATTCTATGCTTCTAATTTATATACTCAAGTATGTTGTAGTATAGGATTAGAACTAGCATTGGACAAACACCCTTACTAATAGGATGAGTAACTTTCATAATGTAATAAGAACAACCTCATGACAATATTAAGTTTATATGCCTTCCATAAAACTTTACCAATGTTTATCTCTAGATTATCCTGACGTGGGTTTGCCAAAGCAAAGCATATGAGAATCACCTAGGGAAGACATTTGAATAATGGTGCTACTCATAGGTAAAGTATGGTTAGACTTAACTAAGCTATGAAAACGGTTTTGGGCTTAGGGCATAAGATTGGGTTTTTACATACATGAAGTACATAAGATGTAATTAAACATAAACCCATCAAGATTTACATGTGATGTAATTGAAAAGAGTTTTCTACCTAAATAACTAAGTGTTGAGTGTTAAGCCAAAGCTTTCTTAGGACTTAGTGAAATATCGATCTTGTTTCTTCCCACTTTTAAATAGAGGGTTATTAAATTGAGTGGGAGCTTATAACTCTTAATAATAAGAATGTTAACATACTTTGCATAATATTGTAGATTATGGAATCCACTCCATCTAACAACCTATCCTTGCGATCTATCCTAGAGAAAGAAAAGCTTAATAGAACAAACTTCCTAAACTAGTATAGGAACTTAAGAATTGTTGTCAAGCAAGAAAGAAAGTTTTATGTCTTAGAAGAACCCATCCCTGAGGAACCACTAGCAAATGCACCTAAAGCTCAAAAGGATGCTTACACAAAGCATATCAATGACTCTACAAATGTGTCACACCTTATGTTCGGCACCATGATCTCCCACCTTTAGAAAGATTTAGAGGAAATGGAAGCCTATGACATGCTTGCTCAACTGAAATCTATATTTCAAGGGAAAGAATTCCAAGAGAGGTTTAGAGCCACTAAGGCATTGAATTCATGCAAGATGACTCCTGGCACATCTATGAGTGCTCATATTCTCAAGATGAAGAGTTATATTCATCATCTTGAGAAATTAGGTGCACCTGTTAGTCAAGAATTGGAAATTGATCTTACGCTAGCATTTTTGACTGATGAATATGATCAGTTCATTCTTAACTACAATATGCCCAACATAGAGAAGTCCATTGATGAATTGCATAGGATGCTTAAGACTACCGAAGAGAACTTAAAGGGAAAGGTTAAGACCACCCATGAAGTTCTTGTGGTTCAAAAAGGAAAGGGCTTCAAGAAGAAGAGAACAGGCAAGAATAAAGGTAAAGTAGCCAAGCCCAAGCCCAAGCCCAAGCCTAAAGCTAAGACTAAGGCACCCAAGGAGGGAGTTTGCTTTCATTACAATGAACCTGGTCATTGGAAAAGGAACTGCAAACTCTATTTGGAAGAGCTGAAAGAAAAGAAGAATAGTGCGACTACTTCTTCAGGTATGTTTGTTATAGAGGTCAATTTTACTCCTTCTGCATCTTGGGTATTGGATACTGGAGGTGCAGCTCACATTTGTACTAATGTGCAGAATCTAAGAAGGACTAGAAGATTGATTGCTGGTGAGATCGACCTGCGCGTGGAAAATGGAGCAAGAGTTGCTGCTTTATCCGTGGGGACCTATGATCTTACTTTGCCTAGACTCATTTTAAAGCTTAGGAATTGTTATTATGTACCTACTATGAGTAGGAATATTATTTCTTTTGCTTATTTAGAGAATGATGGATTTAAATTTTCTATTGAGAATAGAAGTATTTCCATTTATAAAATGACATTTTATATGGCATTGCATGTCAATTAAATGGCATCTATACTCTAGACACTGATTCTCTTACAAATGAGTCCATCTATAGCATAAATACGAAGAAGTTTAAATCTAATGATATGAACCCAACCTATCTTTAGCATTGTCGCTTAGACCATGTAAATGAAAAACGCATCTCAAAACTCCATCAAGATGGATTCATTTATTCTTTTGAAACTTTTGAGACATGTGATTCTTGTTTACTGGTCAAGATGACAAAGGCCCCCTTTACAAGTAAAGGGGAAAGGGCCAATGAGCCATTAGGCCTTATACATACCAATGTATATGGTCCTTTTAGCATATCAGCGAGAGGAGGTCATTTGTATTTCATTACTTTTTCAGATGATTTCAGTAGATATGGCTATGTCTATTTAATGAAACACAAATATGAATCTTTTGAAAAGTTCAAAGAGTATAAGAATGAAGTACAAAATCAGCATGGCAAGACAATTAAAATCTTTCGATCTGATCGAGGAGGTGAATACTTAAGCCAAGAGTTTAATGATTATCTTATGGATTATGGAACCGTTTCATAATTGACTCCTCCAGGAACTCCTCAATGGAATGGTGTTTCTAAAAGGAGAAATCGAACTCTATTAGATATGGTTCTATCAATGATGAGTCAAACTGATCTTCCAAAATATTTCTGGGGATATGCTTTAGAAACCACAGCATTTATACTAAACCGCATTCCTTCAAAGGCTGTAGAAAAAACACCTTATGAGATATGGATTGGGAAGCGTCCCAATCTATCTTTTCTCAAGATTTGGGGTTGTCAGGCTTATGTGAAGTGTCCCATTACCGACAAGTTGGCACCCAAATCTGAAAAATGTTTTTTTTGTGGGATATCCTAAGGAAACTAAAGGATATTACTTTTACATCCCATCAGAGAACAAAGTGTTTATTGCTCGAAATGGTCTTTTCTTAGAAAAGGAATTTATTTCCAAAGAAAACAGTGGGAGTAAAGTACAACTTGAAGAAATTCAAGTTTTACAAAATGACATTGAGCCTGAGAAGGAGATTGGAGCAAGCTCACAAATTGTTGATGAGCAGTCTTTAACAACACAAGGCTTACGTAGATCTGATAGGATTCGTCATAGGCTCCAGAGATATGGATTTCTCGTTACTGATGATGATAATGTGATACTCATTGATCATAATGAGCCCAAAACCTATCAAGAAGGTATGGAAAGTCCAGAATCTGCTAAATGGTTAGAGGCCATGAAAGCAGAGATGCAATCCGTGTATGACAATCAAGTTTGGACTTTGATTGATCCATCTGATGGCTTGAAGACCATTGGATGTAAGTAGGTTTTAAAAAAGAAACTCGACATGGATGGAAATGTGAACACTTATAAAGCAATACTTGTTGCTAAAGGTTATCAACAAGTTTACGAAATTGATTATGATGAAACATTTTCTCCAGTAGTCATGATTAAGTCCATTAGAATTCTTATTGCTATAGCTGCATATTATGATTATGAGATATGGCAAATGGATGTTAAAATAACTTTCCTTAATGGAAATGTACTTGAGGATGTATATATGATACAGCCTGAGGGTTTTGTCCATCCTAATAATTCTAAAAAGGTGTGCAAGCTTCAA
>JANIIA010038911.1:0-11959 GCA_027478495.1 Erythroxylum alaternifolium
CCATGTAACTTTTCATCCTATCTTGAGCTACTTTAAGTCTCTCTTTTACCAGTTTAATGTTATTAACTATGAGTTGCACCAATTCAGGCCCTAAAAGCCTCCTCTCACTTTCCTCATCCCAATAAGTAGGAGTTCTACACCTCCTACCACACAAAGCTTCATAAGGTGCCATTTGAATTCCTGAGTGATAGGAATTATTGTAAGAAAATTCAATTAAAGGCAAATGATCGTCCCATAAGCCTTTAAAATCCATAGCATAAGCTCTCAACATTGCTTCCAAAGTCCGTATTGTCCTCCCTGATTGTCCATCAGTCTATAGATGGAAAGTTGGACTAAAGCGTAACTTAGTTCCTAAGGCCTCTTGTAAGCTTTCCCAAAATCTAGAGGTGAACCTGGGATCTCTATCTAAGACTATCGAACTTGGAATCCTAAGAAGCCTGATTATCTCATCTATATATTTCTTGGCCAAACCATTCAAAGAATCTGTCTGCTTAATTGGCAAGAAATGTGCAGACTTGGTTAGCTTGTCCACAATCACCTATATTACATCATGCTTCTTACTAGTTCTCAGTAATCCTATCAAGAAATCCATTATAATCTTCTCCCACTTCCATTCAGGAATAGACAAGGGTTAAGCTTGCCTAAAGGTGCCTAGTGTTTGGCCTTGACTTACTGACACACTAAGCATCTTTTGGTATACTCTGCAACATCCTTCTTCATTCCTTTCCACCAGAAATGCTCCTTCAAATTTCTATACATTCTCGTACTTCCTGGGTGCATAGCATAAGGCGCATTGTGTGCCTCATCAAGAATCTCATCCTTCAGCTCTAAATATCCGAAATACATAATCTGTTTCCTACCACCATCAATCCATCTTCCCTTACCTTTATTTCAGAAGGTTTACCACTTTTAATCTCTTCACGAAGCCTGCTCAAATACTCATCATGTTCCTGTAATTCCTTAATCTTCTCATTCAATACTGACCTCACTCTAAAATTAGCTAATACACAATCAGGCTCGACTTGCCTCAATGTCACATTAAGTTTGGCTAATTCCTTCAACAAAGGAAGGTACGCTGTCTCCACATGTGCTATAGGGGACTTCCTACTCAGTGCATCCGCTACTACATTATCATTCCCTGGGTGGTAGTCTGTCATCAAGTCATAATCTTTTAATAGCTCTAGCCATCTTCTTTGTCTCAAATTCAACTCTTTTTGGCTCATCAAATACTTAAGACCCTTATGGTTGGTAAATACCCTAGTAGTGACTCCATAGAGATAATGTCTTTATATCTTCAATGCAAAAATTATGGCAGCCAACTCCAAGTCATAGGTAGGATAGTTCATCTCATAAGGCTTTAATTTCCTAGAAGCATAAGCAATCACTTTATCTCCTTGCATCAACACACACCCTAATCCCTTTCTTGAGGAATCACTGTACACTGTGTATCCATCATTACCTGAAGGCAAAGTCAAAATTGGTGCACTCATCAATTTGTACTTAAGCTCCTCAAAGCTCTTTAGACATTCATCTGTCCACACAAACTTTTGATTCTTCCTTGTCAATTTGAAAAGTGGAGTAGCTATCATGGAAAAGCCCTCCACAAACCTTCTGTAATATCTAGGTAAACCCAAGAAACTTCTCATTTCAGCTACATTCTTAGGTGCTTCCTATTTCATAACTTCTTCTATCTTCCTTGGATCCACATGCACTCCTTTTTCTGAAACTACATTTCTAAGGAATACCACTTCCTTTAACCAAAATTCACATTTATCAAATTTAGCATATAACTCTTCCTTCCTCAATGTCTTCAAAGCAAGCCTCAATTGTTCCTCATGCTCCTCACCACTCTTGGAATAAACCAATATGTCATGAATAAAGATTATGACAAATTGGCTTAAGAAAGGCTTGAAGACTCTATTCATCAAGTCCATGAAAGCTGCAGGTGCATTAGTTAACCCAAAAGGCATCACCAAAAACTCAAAGTGGCCATACCGTGTTCTAAAAGTAGTCTTTAACACATCGAACTCCTTTATCTGTAATTGGTGGTAGCTTGATCTCAAATCTATCTTAGAAAAGACCTTTGCCCCTTGCAACTCATCAAGCAAACCATCTATACATAGGAGCAGATATATGTTCTTAACGATGACATGGTTGAGTTTCCTATAATCCACACATATCCTCAACGATCCATCTTTCTTCTTTACAAAAAGGACCGGAACTCCCCAAGGTGAAGAGCTCAGCCTTATGAACCCTTTCTTTAATAATTCTCCCAATTGCTCTTTAAACTCCTTTAATTCTGTCGGAGCCATTCCATAAGGCAGAATTGATATTGGCATTGTGCCTGGAAGAAGATCTCTGGGAAATTTAATTTCCTTAGGTGGTGGTAGTCCTGGTAATTCCTCGAGAAAGACATTTGGGAATTCCATAACCACATGTATTTCTTTTAACCTCCCTCTATCTGCCTTTGTGTCTACTACATTGGCCAAAAATGCTTCACATCCTTTCCTTATCAGTTTTTCTACTGTTAAAGCTGAACTATTATAGTCTAACTCACTTTTCTGTCCCCTATAAACACCACCTTTTTACCATTGCCAATTTCAAACTCCACGAAATTTTGTCTGCAGTCCAAGTTGGCATTATATTTTTCCAAAGTGTCCATACCCAAAAACACATCTAATCCTCCCATCCTTAATGGCATTAGATCCACCACTAATTGTCCCCCTTCAATATGTATCTCACAGTCTCTGTATACTTGACTAATACTAATACATTGGCCAATTGGAGTACTCACCATCAAAGGAGTATCCACTGGGCTTAATTCCCTGCCATGCACAGTTCAACTCGATGACACAAATGAATGGGTAGAACCTGGATCAATCAAAACAATTACGTCATCATTAGATAATTTAACCGTACCAGTGACAACCTCCGGAGCTTTCTCTGCATCCTCCCTCTTCATAGCTAACACTCTAGCTGGTGCTTGTCCTCTCGGTCTCCCTGAAGGGTTCACTTTCCTAGCCACATCAGAACTTTTATGGCCCACTTCCGTTATTGTCCTGTGTCCCACTGTCTCGGCCCTATATCAAACTTGCATTTGACTTCTCTTATGTCTTAGATTCTAAGGGCATTCTCTTGCCATATGTCCTTTCTCCCACAATTGAAACACGCTCCAGTCAATCGGTAACATTCCCCTCTATGAAACTTGCCGTAGTGTTCATATTTAGGAATGGGTGGCTTATTCCCATCTCCCCTCTTACTGCCTCCAGCTGTTGAGGCTTGATGTGAAATAGTAGAAGTTCTTATAGGTCTAAGTCTGCTTGCACTACTGCTCCTCTCCTCAGACTATATAAGGAAAGCCCTAATACTCCTCTCGGGCATAGAAGTACCACCTCCCTTCTTGAACTGTTCTCTCCCCTTTCTCTTCTTGTTCGCTGCACTCTTGATGTTCTCCACATTTTCCACTCTCAACGCTGCTTCAACCAGTTGTTGGAAGTTGCAGAAATTCTATGCCATCATTTTCTCTCTGATGGCCAAGTGCAGTCCTGCTTCAAATCTTCGGCACCTAGCCGCATCGTTCATCATTAACTCAGCTGCATATCGGGCCAATTGTGTAAATCGGCGTTCATATTTACTCACCGTCATCTCCCTCTGGGTGATGCTCAAAAACTCCGTCTGCTTCTGCTAGATGTACACTTCAGACAAATATTTCCTTTTATATATTGCTAAGAAATCTTTCCATGCGAGCACTGGCGGTCTCATCTAACTCCCGGGCATACTCTCCCACTAATGCAGAGCATCTCCCTGAAGTAAACCAGCAGCATACATAACCTTTTCATCATCCTCACAATCCATTCGATCCAGTATCCTCTCGGTCTTTCTCATCCAAGTCTCGGTTTCTTCTGGATCCATGGTCCCATTGAAATCCACTGCCCCATACTTTCTCAGCTTGTCGAACTACTTCCCCTTCTTAACTGGGGCCAAAGCAAAAGCCTGCGGCATCTGACCCATAGCCTGGACAAAGGCTTGAGTAAATGCCTGAAACAATCTCAGATCCAAAGGAGGCATTTGTTCTGGCAGAGCAGGCGACTCTTGTGTCTGTGAGTGAGAGGGCTCAATATTGTGCCCTACAGAAGCCTCAGCATCCCTTAGGGCTCTAGACTCATCCGTGCCCTCCTCTCTTAATGGAAGGTCAGGTGCAACCAATCCTTGCAATATTCCTTATGTCCTCCTATGAGGTGGCATTTCACTCCTTCAATAGAAACACTAAGGATTAGCTTGCATTTTATTTCAATCTTATTTCTTACATGTATGCATGTCATTTAATGTAATTCAATCAATTTAACAATGCAAACAATTAATCACATAGCATGACAATTCATCCTACCATGCACTCTAAGCCTAGGAAAAACCTAAAACTCTGATATCACAAGATGTTAAACCCCGTTTCCAGAGCCTAACTATCCAAAATATCAAAAACTTGAACGTATTATCCTATAAGGTTGTTTCCATGGGATCTCTCTAGCTAAAACCAATTCCGGTAGCAGAATCACAAATTGACTTCTTCAAAATAATTGTAGCTCCATATCTCTAGTTTGTTATGAAACGATTAGCATACCTTTTGATAAAGATGTCAGATTTTGACCATTCAAGTACAGTTTCGAAAAGGACTTCGAGTTCTATCACTTCTATGCAGACCTCAAAAAGAGATTTTGCCATCTAGAGGGTCAAAATTTGCACATTTATAAAACTGTCTCGAAAAGGTCCAGCTAATGGAAATATGTCCCTTCAAACAGATATTAACTGAGCTGAAACACTAGAATACACGAGAAGGTCCGCTTAGCAGACATATGTTCCTCCAAAGGGACTTGCACTGAGCAGAAACACTAGAATACCCGAGAAGGTATGCTTAGCGGACATATGTCCCTCCAAAGGAACATGAACTGAGCAGAAACACTGAAATACCTGAGAAGGTCCGCCCAACGGACTTCAAGTCCACCTAACAGACCTTTACGGGTCAGATTCCGTATTTCTAGCCCTTCACTCACATCTAACAACCCTCATGTATATCCTATCATTCCTACTTCAATTTACTTATCATTTTCACCACCATTTCATCTCTAACTTATCACACTCATTCTTCTTCCCATTTCAAAAGACCATAGAACTCATTTTCTATTAACTCAAGCAAAGAAAAAGTCTATACAAAAGTCCAATATTCACCCTGTGCAACATCACTAACTTGTAAAGAGCGTAACTCTCAACTCTGATATCCAAAAATTTCATATTTTATATCGTTGGAAAGCTAGAAAGATAAGCTACAACTTTTATGAACACGATTATGGCTAATTCTACCTAAATCGATACAGTTTTTCATATGAATTCAGAAACAATTTCTACACCTATGAAAGCTTGCAAAATACAATATCTCTTCATATCTATTCAACTACTAAGTACTTTAAAATAACATCATCATACACAATAGCAAATCCTCAAATTCTCATTCTCATTACTAAAAAAAGTAAATGTTTAATCAAGTTTTAGTTACATATCAACATAAACATCAACTTAATACAAAATACAAAGGATGCTCATATTTGATATGTCAATAAAGCTATCCAAAAAAATAGTCACTAGCTTAATACAAAAGATTTCTAGCTATATTGGAGTTCCGAATGCCTTGCAAGGATTGCTAATCTTCTCGTTCTGCACCTGAGGAGGGAAAATTATGGTTTGAGCTACATAGCTCAGTAGCTAATATATTTATAGCCATTGGCAATGAGCCACATAATCAAACATATATATAAACATTCATATAGGCATACACTTCTTATCTTAATCTAGAAATGACAGTTTGACATTTACAATTTCAATTCATATTTCATAATTCAATACATCATCGCATAGGACAGATTGGATATGATTTAATATCAAAGCATAATACATAACTTCATCAAAACTTAACACATCAAAGATGCAAATGCACAAACAAATAGCTCGAGGGTTTCGTGGAAAAAAATAGAGAAATTGAAGTTTACTCTGTGAACGAAGCGAGTCCACTTTTTGAATCTCGTGTGCCACAAGCGGGCAACTAGGAGAAGGCTTTATGTCAACGTGCACATGACTACGAAACGGTTCTTCTCTCACCCAAACACAATCAAATCTCATGCTCAATTCAATCAATCACAGGTTTATATTCACATGCTTTTTCTTCTTTCCATTTAAAACAAAATGCCATGATACAATTCCAAGGCATAGCATAATTATACTCACCATTCAATTTTTATCACATGGCATACATTATAATACAAATCTCCACATCACAATATTTCAAAGCAAATCATTTTAACATATAACACACACACAAGGCAAATTTGCTCATTACATAATAACTATAAATAAATTACCCACCTTGAATTCCTTGCTTACAAACTTGCTTAAAAATGCCTCTTTTCTTGCTCCTCTTGCCTCTCCTCTTAATTTCCTTCAATATTGGCAAAACTCACAATTCAATAGGAATCCAAATTGAGAACCCAACAACACATTCACTAAAATTGATTATAGAATACTTAAGCTCATCCATTTTCTAAGCTTTATAAACTAAAATCCTTCCAAAAATCCAAAGGATTAAAATTGCTCTTACCTTGAATCTTCACCAAATAATGAGATTTTTAGCTCAAATGAAAGCTCTTCTCTTTCTCTTTCTTTTTCTCTTCTTGAACAACCTCAAAATCTCTCTTGAAGACTAAAAAAAGATGAAACCTAGCTTGTCTTCTTCCTTCTTCTAAAAAAAAAGACTCTCTCTCTGCTTTCTCTCTTCTTTTTCGTTGTTTTCTGCTTTCTCTCCCTTATTGATGTTTTTCTCCTTCTTAAAAGCAAGACAACATTTTCCTCTTCCCATTTTACCCTTAATGAGTGCTAAAAGCCATCTTTGCCCTTCCTTTAATGCTTCTTGCCTTTTAACCTTAAGTGACATGCCAAAATTGCCCTTACATATTCTTATTACTTTAATCTAATTAACCAATGTAAGAAAATCCTACTAACACTAAAATAATTAATTAACTCCAATAATAATTCTATCATGACCTCATAATTCATTCTAAGGTAAAAATTCAAATTCCATGCTTATTCCATAAACTATCATGCTTAATTCAATGAAAAATTTTCAGGGGCCAACATAAAGAGTGAAGAGTAGAGAGTAAAGTAAATAGCCAGACACAACAATTTAGAACCTGCATTAAAAATACACAAGTAAATAATTATATAGTCAGTTATAAAAAACCGAAGCAATAACATGAAAAATAAGTAAATTAAGAAATAAAGATTAAAGATAACAAACCCCGCAGTTGAGCAAAGAGGATAGCCAATCATTATAATCAGGATTATCAATAGTTCACACCATTTCATCTACGTAGAAACATTATTATGTAAATTATACCTAATAATGCAATAATTGCATTAAATGAATATAAAACACATGATAATCAACAATTAATTATATCTTCTTTATCGAATTTTTTTAAAAAAATTCAGTTGAATGACTGGTCTTCCTTGTACCAGTACTTATATAAGACAAAATTGATATAGCATGAAGAATAGAGTTTACCCTCAACATCTTCATCATTTTACAAACTTTGGCCAGACATAAGGGCTTCTTCAATACTAGGTTAAAATCGAGCATGATGAGAACTAATTACCCGACAGGCAGTACTAAAAGCAAACTCTGAAGAAAAAATAAAGTTGGAACTACTAAGGCTATGTTTGGTTGGGGTTTTATAATGGAATGAAATGGAATGTAATATTATTCTTTCGTTTGGGAGGAAGTTTTATAATGGAATGGGATGGAAGATGAGGGTTTCATATTACATCTCATTCTATCATCAATAATAAAAATGAAAAACCTCCAATTTGGGGAGTTTAGGATGGAATGTAAAATAATAAACAACTTTACACTATATTATATTATAAACCCTTCATTCAAATAACATTTCACTATATTACACTATGAATCCTTCAATCCCTCCCAAACAACAATTTTCTAACATTATATCCATTTACGTTCCATTCCATTAAAAACTTTACGTTCAACCAAACATAGCCTAAGAGATCTTAAGCAATTACTTACATGATCATAAAATCACTTCCATGGTTCTTCCATCACAACAATACATCGAACTTCACTTCTTTAATTTCTATCATACAATACGCTATCAAATATTTGCCCAACTTTTTCATAATATAAAAAGTTTTAACCTTTTTTTCTTTTGTGAATTTTGCAAATGATGGTTTCACACTAGTCTTAGAAGAAACTAAACCTAAACTTGAACCTAAACTTAAAGTTGGAGCTGAACTACTATGATCTTGATTTTTGTCTAATCTTAGTTGATAATTATTAAGCAAATCATTATAGAATTGTTTAATTAGATCAACAAGTAAGAGCAACTCTCTCTAATTTTCCTATGAAAGCCAAAGTGAATGTGCTAAAAGAGAATGGAAACTGGTCACTGATTCGAGAACTACTAAGGAATAGTTTAACTACTCAACTCTTAACCATAAGCTTGCATGCTTAGGGAAAAGGCATAGGCCAAAAAAAAGACTTCACGCTTGAACTACGTGACAGACTAGCTGGATAAAAGTCACATTTATATGGGAATAACCCCTATTTGTAAACCATATTTTCTTAGGCTAAGTCTTCCTTATCATACCTCCACCACTTATAAAAAAACTAGAAACAAAAACTAAAATGTCTTGTTACAAGGTTTTAATGGGGCTTAGGTAAGGTATGATTGAGATAATATAAAGGGTAATAAAATTGAAAGAAGTTTACAATAACAAGGTTTCCCGAAACTTAGTTCTTTACAATATAAGTCCTTCCTACTATAAGACTATTGGTACCATAACTTTAACACGTTTTTCATTTATTATGCTCGCAACACAAATTTTTAAATATTTTTTTAGCATTCATCATGTACTAACAGTTAAAGAAATATTAAATCTTTTCAAATTTCATGTTTCAAATAGTCAAGTAAATATAAATAACCTTCAAAACTCAAAATAATAAAAAGACTTCAAAAAAGACAACATAAAGGCTAATAGTGGGATTATAATCAATGAAAAAGACTAATGCTTAAAATTGGTTACTCCTAAGGAATAAAATATGGTAGGATAATTATAAAGAAAATAGGTCAAACAAATGTTGAATCTAAGTGCCTTAATCACTTCAATGCTTCTGATTTAACATATGTGGTCTCAATATGCATAATAAAAGCAAGTTCTCGAACTATCCAACTATATATGATAACACACATGAAAGAATAAAAGAGATTAAATATTTATCTATTTGCTCTTAAGCTCTTAAGCTCACAAAAAAGTCTTATATGTGTAAATAATTTGCAATTTTTATTCAAATTAACTATTTCAATGACTACTAAAAATATTACTTACAAAAGCAAGTGTATTCTAACTTTCATCCTTTTGCATACTAATTCAATTCAATAATCAATAACGATTTCAAATATTTTTGGACCGATTTTAACTATTTTAGGATATCAGTTCATAAAGTGTAATAACAAAGATTATAATAAGATTAAGAAATCTATAATCCCCTTCCCTATACATAAAATTATATATTGTCCCCATTGTACATAATATAAGTACATATGATTGAAAAGGACGAAAGGATAAGAAATTGGTACTTAATTAATAAGAATTTCATAATTCTGATTTTGATGAGGTTCCATCCGGTATGAGATATAATTGTCCTTGAAAAAATATAAACAAAAAGGATAAAAAAGATAAAAGAAAATAAAAATAATGAAAATAACTAAGAAACATGGAAATCAAAATAACATAAAATGAAATAGAATAAAGTCCTATGCTAACACAAAATTTGGAAACAAAATGAAAATGAAACCTATCCTAATTCTTGGGTTATCTCCCAAGTAACGTTTGTTTAATGTCATTAACTAAATGTGCCTTGCATATTTTCCATCAACCTAATTCTATAATTTATGGCTTGCTTCCCTCTATTTCTCCACATTGCAGTTTTGTAGCCTATGAATAAATAACATATTGTAAGATAATAATGACATAATGTATCAAATTAATAACTCCAATAGACTCTATTAATGCTCTTTTCAATAGCAAACTATTAACAAAACAAGGAATAATATAACTCCCTGAACTTTCAGTTTAATCAAACAGTTTGTCTAGTAGGAAGTGGGTACCATCCATACTCTAGGTCACCACCAATGATTCATCAGTAGTTTCCTTATTTGTCTCCTCCTCTTGTTCTTCCTCAATCTCCTTTGTCCACTCTTCTACTTTCTCTTTTTGGACAAAGGCTTCCTCCTCTTCTTCTTTTTTAATCATCTTTTGCCTCTTCTTTACCTCCTCTTCTTTGGCAGAGCTTTCCTCTTCTTCTTCTTCCTTTACTTCCTCTGTCATCTGTTTGTCTTTCTCTTCTAAAGTAGCAGTTACCCCCTCATCTTCTTGGAATGCAACTTTATTCATGAAATCAACCTTCATCTCTTGTTCATTATAAGGAATTAATAAGCTCAAATAATATGCTATATTATGATCAATGTATTCAAGTGAAGAAAATCTTTCTTCAAATTCACATTGGCTAGCTGCATTTTTAACAAGGTATTCTATTATTATATCTATAAGTTGCTCTTCTTGCTCCTATTTGTTAAGCAAGTTTTATATCTAATAAAACTCTCAATACCCGTAAGTATACAGATCGTATATTGTAGTATTGAAAGATATCGTTCCTATAAGGATTATGCAATAGCTAACAATTTAGACCTAACTTTGTCTAAGAAAACACGAAATTGATTTGAATAAAATTAATTAACATAAATTAAAACAACTAATAAAACAAAACAAGTAAATAATTGATAGGTGAGCTACCAATAAGATTAGGGGTTGATGGTTAAATGCTTATGACTTATTCTTTCCTTATTTTGTTTCCTTAACTATTGTTGAATCAATTATATGTCAATCCTATATTTCCTAAAGTGTTAATTACTCTTTCTCAAGACCTAATCAATTAAACCTGATTGAATATGAAAATTTCATAATTGCAACCTCTCGATTCATAAAACTTTCATAATGTTTTCAATTCGATCTGAAGTTATCTATTGGATGATTAATTTTTCACACAAGATCTCTCTTCAAATGATTATTATTATGATAATTGTGGGACTTGTTAAATTTCCAACCCTTGTTGCATAACCTAATCTGATTACTTTTGACTCACTATCTCAATTTGCTGTCAAAGCATAAGCATGCATAATTATCACAATACCAAAAGATGTATTAAATTAATAATAATCAAAGTCATAAAATAAATTCAGAATAAACCCTAATATAGAATTTATAAACTTAGAACATAATAAAAAACTTGGAATTTAGTTTACACATCAAAAGTTTGATGAAAATAACAAAAGGAAAAGAAGAAAAAACTCTGTTTAAAGCTTGATCAGGAAAGCTGGAATTCCTGGATGTTTTTCCTAATCTCCCACGTTTGATCCACTTTGGTGTGTTGTATATTGCCTTTCCAGTTATTTTAATGTTCTTAAATAGTGTCTTAGGGTCTTGGGTTGTAACTAGGACTTTCACCTTTTAATCGGTTCTAAAAATGCTCTTGAACCCTAAAATAGATGGAAAAAGTCGTACTTAGGAAGCCTTTATCATAATCGTGACTTTGGAAATTTTCTTTCTTTCATGACCGTGGCATGGGAGTCACAATTGTGACTCTAAAAAAAACTCTTCTATAACAATTGTGTAACATCCCCTCACCAATGGGAAGGGTAAAATAGTCATTTGGAATAGGTTATAAGTGCTTAAAATTGTTTTGATATGTTCATGCATACATACGTAAGTGAATAGTGAATTTTGCACATGTAAATGACTGTACATGCATTCATGACATTTCCCGGTATAATTGTGAATAAAT
>JANIIA010038972.1:0-11956 GCA_027478495.1 Erythroxylum alaternifolium
CTAGTTTTCTCTGCTTTCCCGCAGCCCCTTTCTTCACCAAAAAACTAACTTGAGCGTCGGAGAGGCCTATCGGGAAATAACCCCCGACGTGCCTTCTTTGTTTTGCAGGAATCCTTAAGCCAGAATTCACGTATTCAACAGTTATCTCCATGGATCCAAACGGCAACGTGCAGCCTCGTCAGAATCCGGCTGAACCAGACTTGATAATCTCCTAGTATTTAGGCATTGACCTAAATCAAAAAGAGCGATTTACCTGCTCAGCCACAACTCCTTTCATAAATTTACTTGAAAAGAAAGTGAACCAAAATAATTTATATGAGAAATGCAACATTTGTTTAATTAACACATTTGCCTAATAGAAATGAACTTTTTAATATATATATATATATATATATATGTACACAAAATTTTAATTAAATAAGTCTAGCTAAATTTATTTTAAAAGAAAGTGAATCAAAAGATTTTATATGAGAAATGAAATATTATTTAATTAACACAATTGCTTATTAAAATGAGTCTTTTTAAATGTATACAAAATTTTGAAATGAATATATTTAAACTAATTTTTTAAAAAGAAAGTGAACCAAAAGATTATATATGAGAAATGTAACATTCATTTAATTAACACAATTGTTTAATAAAAATGAATTATATACGAGAAATGTAACATTCATTTAATTAACACAATTTTTGATGAAAATAAGTTTTTAAAAATGTACATATTAATTATACAAAAATTTTTGAAACGAATAAATTCAACTAAATTTATTGTTTCAAAAAGTGAACCAAAAATTTTATATGAGAAATGCAATATTTATTTTATTAACACAATTGCTTAATAAAATTGCGTTTCGAAAAAAGTATACATTAAATGTACATAAAATTTTGAAATGAATAAATTTAAACTTAATTTATTTTGATGTTAGTTTGGACTTTAAATGTTCTTATTTCTTGATTATACAATATAAGAATAAATGTAATGAATGCTATAAATTCATAAGTATATGAAATCATTTTATTATCAAAACAAAAGAGTATCATGTCTAATATTATCCAAATTTTTAATGATAAAACCAACAAAAAGTCAAAATAAAATTGTTAATTATAGTTGTAGAGTGGAGACTAAAGAGTAGATGTTGAAGTTGAGTATAAGCAAATAAGGAAAGATAATAGTTTTTTACTCACATAAAAACACATAAGTAAATAGTTATATCGTCAATTAGAAAAAAATCAAAGCAATCATATGAACAATAAGTAATTCCAGAAACAAAGATTAAAGATAAGAAACCCACAGGATGGGAAAAGGGATCACTAATCATTATAATAAGGATTGTAAATAGTTCACACTACTTCATCTGCATGTAGAAACATTATTATGTAAATTACACCTAATAATGTAGTAATTGCATTAAATGAATATAAAACATATGATAATAAATAATTAAATATACCTTTGTTATCAGATATATTTTCAAAATATTTTTCAAGTGAATGACTTGTCTCCTCTAAAACGATACCTATATTAATAAAAAATTAAAAATACAATATAAGATAAGATAATATCATAAAAATAAACAAAATTTATATATCATAAAGAAAAGAGTTTACCCTTAATATTAGAAGTCCTCGTTGATATACGCTTCGGTACTAGATTTCAGCTCTCCACTTAAGTAATATGCTCATCCATTTGAAACAATCAATATATACAAATATATAAGTTATTCGTGAATATTTACATTTGTATGCACAATTTGATAAACATTAAATAATCAAGTCAAAAAGTCAGTATATTTCAAAGATAAAGGAAGTAGATGTAAAGATGCTTGACCATAAAAAAGACTCGGAAGGTTAGCATTTTCATTTGTCTTTATTTTATAGCCCAAAAATATGAGTAAAGAGAATAAATTGGTTAAGGTATTGATGTAATCAGTTAATAAAGTGAATTTTAACATATAAAGAATCTAAGGTCTTTTAAAAGAAAATTTAGTTATAAAGTGACTTGGATTTATATAACATTGTGAAATAATTCTAAATCTCTTTTTTCTTCTCCCTTATACGAGATTAGATAGGCCCCTTTCTTGATGACTAGGTGACCTGCCCAGCACCCCACAAAAACCCTCCAGTCAATATCCAATCTAACTCGAAAGTTCCCCTGGAGCTAAGCCTTTTCCCTTTTCTTCAAAATATTTTAACTCAATATAAAAAAAAGGGTAGTAGCGAAAGTTTTTGAAAGTAACCTTCATTAAAAATTTTGACAATATAACAACTGTTATTTAATAAAACCAAAAATTTTAGGTTCGTGAAAAGCAAATCAAAACACTTCTATCCACTTAACCAAAGCACCACTGCTACTTCTAAACTTTAAGTCCATTCAGAAACAATCTCAAAAGTTCAAACATATCCATGCATTTATTTAAAGAAAAGAACATTTATAAATAATCATATTTTCACAAAACCAAGATCAAAACATATTTACAAAGATGATGAATTATACGTATTAAAACGTTTACAATCTATCTTTACCCAAAAGTTGATAAAAACATGTTCCTAATTATGCAATACATGTAAAACAAATGTACAAGAAAAATTAACTACACAGCAGCACATGAGATAGCTACCGAAATAGTGGAGTCCTGGCTACTGAAATACCTGAGCTTGCACCTGGGAGGTTAAAATAAAAAATGAAAATAAAGATTGACTAAACGAGCTCAATGAGTGTTATGGTTTCCATTCAAAACGTTTATACAAACATCAACCTCCATAAAGAACAAAGATAATTTCCTTTTCTTTTCAAGCAATAACCAATCTTCTGACATAACAAATTCATGTAATCAATGCACATTTAGAACACAATCAAGTTTCTCTTGTAAGGTTAACATAGATAGCAATCAATAGTTTTATGAACTTTCTCTTTTAAAATTTTCTTTACCATTTGGTATCGTTAGGTGTAAGGCTACGGGGCTGGTTCTACATCACTTACCCATGTCTGGCTAATGATAGTTGTGTAATTGAATGTGTTTTAGGGTTGAAATTGTTATTTATTTTGTGTGAATTTAAGTGGTGTGTGCGTATTTAGGGTGTAATTATGTTACCTTGTGTGTTTTAGTGCTTTTTATGGGTTAGATTAAGTCTTTGAGCTTAAATGTTATATTTTTGAGGTGTCGTGATGCGTTTATTAGTGTTTTAGGATAAACGGGGAAGAACAACAAAGATTCGAACAATTTTGGCCCAAAGCTATAGGCTACAATCGTGCATGGTAGGCCACGATCGTGATAGAGAGGGTTAAGTTAGGCCACGATCTTGCACATTAGGCCACGATTGTGAGAAAAAGGTTAAACAGCAGGCCACGATAGTGGTAGGTAGGGCCATAATCTTGCCCTGTGTCGGGCTGATAGAAAAACTCAATTTTCGACCCTGACTTTGACCTAGGGCTTCTATAAAATAAATAAAACATGATGTGATAGCTACCAGGAGTCTGGAGAGAGCTTAGAGAGTGGTGAAGTACTTCCCAGAATAGGTGGTTTCCTACTATTATTGCTTTCAAGATTCCATTCCCGATCGTATTGTCATTTATTTCAGTTTTATTTATGTATAGAACTGAAATAGGTGTTGATATTCGTTGTGTTGAATTTTAAGTTTACGTTTATATTCATCTTTGGATTTTGACTATTAATATTAATAAAATTTATTCGATTATGTTTTTTATTGAGTTGATTGTGATTTCAATTCTATTCTTAATAATTCAGCAACAAACTAAGAGGGTGAGTCGAGTAAAAATCATCGATTTGGGTTAATTAGAGTTAGGTGAATCGATAACTTGAGAATTGAGTCAAATCGGTAGAGTCGTGTAACAAGAGATCGAGCATAGATTCCTAGTAGGTTAATAGGTAATTTTAGAACTAATTTAGGTTTTGGACCAATTGTGGATCGAGAGATCGCAACTCCCATAATTTGAATTAGGGATTACTAATTAGGATTAAGAATTATAACTAGAGAGAAAGTAATTCACCCTAGGACTGCCTACCATTAATTCAATAATTGCATAATTGGTTAGGTTTTCTTAGTTTCGAATTAAAATCCCCTTTCTTTCCATTGGTAATTTCTAGGTCAATTTTTGGTTGGGCTGTGATATTACTATTTTGTTTACTCTTTGGCACTTTAATTTCTCATATTTGATTATTGATTGATTTAATTTCTGCATTACTTGTTTAATTAGGTTTATTGCGAACTTAGCTGCCTTTAGATTTTGGTACTAGTTCCCTTCCTCGTGGGATCGACACCTTAGGTATTACGCGAATGACCCTTGCGCTTGCTATAATTACCAAGGTTATAAATAGCTTGAGCGAACAAGTTTTTGGCACCATTGCCAGGGAAGGCAACATTTAGTCTATAGTTTAAGGCGGTAGCTTAGATTTGATTTTTTAGTTTTTATTTTTGTTTTGTTCGTTTTATTTCAGAATCGTGCTCTTACATGAACATAAGAGTCACGAAAGGTTCGAGTCGTGCAGCTGAAATAATAGATATAGATATAACTCAATTAGAATGAACATTGAGGAAAGCTCAGCAAGAGGAAGAAGAATAGATCGAGAAAACACAAATGGCCGAGGAATTTGAAAGAAATATGGATCAAGAAGTTAACCCTGGGAGGCAACAATAAAGGACCCTCATGGATTTTATGAAACCAAGGTTTAATCTAGCGAATCAAGGAGTGGCTAGACCGCTTGTTCAGGCGGTCTCATTCAAAATCAAGCTAGCCCTCCTAAATATGCTTCAGCAGAACATCCAATTTTATGGATTAGCGAATGAAGATCCATATGCTCACATCGTTAGTTTCCTCAAGATCTGTGATACTTTTCGGTATCACCAGATGTCGAAGGATGCTGTTAGGATTAGGTTGTTCCCTTTTACACTTAGGGACAAAGTGAAGGCTTGGTACCACTCACTAAGCCCCGCTAATATCACGACATGAGAGTAGCTTGTGTGTGCTTTTTTTGATAAGTACTTCCTTTTAACAAAGACCACACAGATCATAAAGAAAATTACCAATATCCAACAAGGTTATGAGGAGTCAATTTATGAAGCGTGGAAGTGTTATAAAGACCTACAAAGGAGATGCCCATACTACAACTTACTGAAGGAATTCCTCCTGAAGACATTCTACAACGGAGTAAACCCACCTACCAGAGGCATGATCAATGCAGCGTCAGGAGGATCTTTGATGCGTAAGACAACTGATGAAGTAGAGGAGTTAATTGAAGTGATAGTGAGTAATAATTTTTTATGGGAGAGTGACAGAAGTAGGTAACCTACTACGTTTAGAGAGTAGAAAGGTGTTGTCACAGTTGATTAGATGACAAATATGCAAGTTAAGATCGATAATCTGATGTGATAACTCAGCAATACAAAGGCTGAAGTAAATCACACGTTAGTAAAGACTTTAAGTTCAAGAAACTAGATACACAAGAAGGGGGCTTGAATAGTGTATCCTTCTTTTTTTGCTATAAAGTCTCTAAAAGAAAACTTTTCTTTCTTATTAGAAGAACATCACAACTTATTACGTAGATAAATCACAAATTATTTCTATAAGAGTTTTAACAATAAAGTAAACTAAAGTTAAAGAGTAGAGAATAAACGATGCAATTTTTATACTGGTTCACCCCAAACCGTGGGGTATGTCCAGTCCTCAGAGTTCGTCTGAGTGTTCCACTATTCTTCAAACATTTACAAATATTCTTTCACTCCAAAGCCTCTTCAGGTCTCTTACAAAGTATTCTTTCCTCTCTTAGCCTCTCCAGGCTATCAGCCTTTTCTTTCTCTCATTAGAAAAAGATTGTGAGCTTTTATTATAGTAATGTGAGCTCTATTCTAAGTAAGCACAGTAAAACTTTTCTCTCAGATTATCTAGTCTTTCTAACTTGTCTCATTTTTTCTCTGTCTTTTTTATCATCATTTTTCATCTTCGACTGTGACTAATATTTATAGTCTTCGTCTCTAACTGTTTCTTTGTTCTTGAAAACGACTTCTTGATTCTTGATAACCGCTTCTAGATAACCACTTCTTTAGTTGAGTTTTGTAACTAACTCTGAATAAATAACTATCTGACATGTTAGTGTATCTTCTTGGTATTGTCTATATCTTATTTGCTTCTATTTTGCCTTCGCATTTAGGTCTGTGTCTGCGTCTGCGTCTGCGTAGTCTTTGCGTCTGCGTCTGTATTGTCTTTGCGTCTGCGTCTGTGTCTGCATCTGCGTCTGCATCTGCGTCTGCGTCTACATCTGCGTCTGCTTAGTCTTTGCGTTTGCGCACTTAACACACTTGTGAAAAACGTTCTTTTGTTTCTAACATTATTATTATTTGATTGTCATCAAAATTAGTCATCATAAAGTCCTCTTGACTTAACATGCCTTTCAGATACAGATATAGATACAAATAATGTCTTGTACCCATTGTGGGTATCAAGCTCATTAATCATGAAGTTAGGCTCTACGTGCAGATAACAGAAATCTGAACTTAAAGCTCTTTTAGACTGGCTACTTCCGTCATAATGCCTTTATCTGATCATGCATATTAATGTGATGCATCAAATCACAAAATGTGCTAACAATATCATTTATTCATAATGCATAGATAGAATTTCATCTTCATCGAATCTTAATACAACATTCAACTTTTTTTGAGTATACAGATGTTTTTTAGAATTCATATGCAGATAAAATGCTTCTAATACATTCCCAAATATTAATCTCCTCAGACTATTAATATCTAGAATTATCACAATCACAGTCAGATCATTAACAATTCAATAATTTGGAATTAAACAGAGATAAGTCAATCCTAGTGAGAACATCTAGGTTACTCATAGTACGCTCCAATTGACGTTATTGCCTAGATGGTCCGGCAATGTCAGGTTGATGGCGTTCAACTCGAGGGTCTAAATACGTATACATTGTACACATTACTAAAGTGATCAAACAAATACGTATTCAGTTATGAACATATATACGTGTCCTGTTCAATGCATGCTCAATGACTTTCCCCAGGTACGTTTTCCTTAATTACAATTCATGATCATTCAAACATCATAACTTGTACATAGCTAGATTGCAATTAGGTTAGTACGTTAAGTTCAGTTGATCATGTTCAATTCATTAACCATACATCTACTAGCTCTTTTCTAGCACAACAAGTATTCACATAATTTCCAATTCTCATTTATCCATTCCTTATGCATTATTTATATCCTTTAAAACACATTTGCATTTATATGAACATCTTCATTCCTATAACAGTCCTTTATTTCAAGCTTAGATACATTGTTATCAAATATTCTTTTCCTTAAAGTATAACATCAATTATCAATCAAAACTTATCACGCATTTAACCAACTTTCCAACATCAAATTAGGTTCATTTTAAGCCTCAATCAAGTACAAATGTATTATAGTTAAGTACCTTATCCTTAATTGGTTCAACCATTATCCAAATCAAACATTACTATGTAAAACCACTCCCCATGATTGTGGGGTACATCAAGATAGAAGCTACTACATCTATCCACGATCGTGGGATGGGTGCCACGATAGTGGCTTGTCCATTTCCTGCACTTTTTCCAAATTTTCACATCTTTATACCAAAGTTAAAACATCTTCTTTATAGTTCATCAATTATAACTCTATTAGGCCTGAATCACACTCCAATTCCTCATCAATATCATCTTCAATTCTAGCTCAAATTTAATCAATTTATAGCTCACAAATCATAGTCTTTCATACATCAAAAATCAAACCAAAAACTATCATACATTATCATGCATATAGTTCTAATCCTTTCTCAATTTAAGAACATCTTTTAACATCTTTCTTTAGCATACATCCACCTTCTTTATACATTAAATTCCAGTCCAATTCATCCACAATTCAACCTATAATGCCACAGTTTGCATACTCCAAAAACAAGCATAAAAACTTCCAAGTTTATGCAACATTTTCTAGCACATATCATCACCAATTTCACATTCATTTTATACCAATTCAAGCATCATTCTTACACCATTAAACATGATATGAAAATCAAATGTCTACTTACTTATTAGGCTTTCAATTTAGCATAAAACTTCAAAAGAATCTATCCCTCTAGACAAGCAAGATCAATCACAAACTCTAAGTGAAAATAGATTGTTTTTGAACAACCATATGAAGAAATCTTTAAACAGATTTCTTGGCTATTTTGTGGAGGATTAACATGAGAATTTTGTGTACTAGCTTAGCTAGGGTTAACACTAGAATACAGAGAAAATTTGGAGCAATTTCAATGGAGAAAGGTGAGGGAAACAGTAGAAACATTTTCTGCTTTGGCTTGGCTTAGTCGTGATGTTAAGTGTCATCCTCCTCCATTAACATTTGCCTTTAAGGCATATAATACCATGTATCAACTAATAATGCTGCCACTAATCCACATATTAAATTGCCATGTCACCAATTAATTTTTCCACATGTCACTCCATGATTGATCCATTTGTCACTTAATTACTAGTCCATTTTTCAATCATTTATCTATGCCAAATGTCATTCAATTATATGCTTAATCACCCTAATTTTTTGTGTATCAATTTATCCTACCACTTGGCATTTATCCTAATCCAAATGTACATATTAATTTAACAATCTCCCAATTAGTTCCAAATTACCAATTGTAATCCAATCATACTAATCGTAGGTTCCGATATGACAAAGTTTTAATATTTTTAAACCTTGATATTTTGCAAGCGTACGAGTCGTTCTCATAGTACCTAAAGTGTAGATCATATAAGGAGGAATAATCTAATCCTAAAATCTAAGGCTGAACTCAATTCACAATAATTCAAAAAGAATAGAACTAAATAATAAAATAATTCAATCACGTAATTAATTCAATAATCAAATTCATAAATATAAACACAATAGCAATTGCACTTCCAATCACAAAACAACCTAAAAACTACCAATTGAGAGAAAGGATATTTTTATCCGACCTTAATGAAAACTTAATTGATTATCAAATTATCGAATTACTGGTTGTAGACGGTCCTAGGGTTGATTACTCTCTCTCAAGTTATAATCATCAATCCTAATTATTAACCCTAATTAGATTATGAGAAATTGCAACCTCTCGATTCATAATTTATCCCAAACCTAAATTAGATCTTAAGTTGTCCAATAAACTACCAAAAACCTATGCAAGATCTCTCGTTACACAAATTTACCGGTTTGATTCAATTCTTAATCTATTAAACTACCTAACTCTTGTTAGCACAATTTGATGATTTTCACTCGGTTCACCCTCTCAGTTTGTTACTGAATTATTAAGTGCAGAATTGAATCACAAATTATTCAATAAAAATGCAATAAATTAAATTTCATTAATATCAAAGACAAAATTCCCAAAGGTGAGTCTAGACAAGTACTTAACATTCAATGAATCTATCATCTATGGCTATCTCAAATTCTATACAATCATAAAGAACAAAATAAAACCAAAAATAGATTCAGAACAGAATGATGAAGGAAGCAATGGCAGGAAACCTCCTATTATTGGAAGTACTTCGCGTAGACTTCATCTCCACGTCTCTCTTCCTTTGTTTCCTTCCTCAAATCTCTCGATAAAGCTCTTTAGGGTTCGGGATTGTGGCTGATACAAAAGCTCCCATCTTGTGTTCTTTATGTTATTTAAATTACCTTGGCTACCCTAGAGTTTTTTGGGGTTCGAAACGGTCCGAAAAATTCCTCAAAACTTGACTTTTCCTCTTGTTTAAGGGTCTGCCCAATGCAAGCCACGATTGTGGCCCTGCATGCCACAATCATAGGCTAGGGCTGAGTCTTTCTGTCACGATCGTGTTCCTTAGGCTACGATCGTGGGCTGGCTCACATGGTTCTGCCATGATAAAATCGTGGGCGTGGTTTCAGCCTAAAAGTCTCCAAAACTTCCCCGTTCTTTGTTTTGGCCCTGAAGCACTAATAAATTCATCAAGGTACCTCAAAAACATAACATTTAAGCTCAAAGACTTATACTAACTCATAAAAATACTTAAACACATAAATTAACGTAATTCTAACCTAAACACTCAAATTAACACTTAATACATAACAAATTGAACCTTAAAATATGATGCAAATAATAACTATCACATACCAAAATTCAAGACATAACAATTCAATTCACATCATTTTCACTTAACATCTTTCATATCTCAAGATAAGTCAATTGAGTGCATATGCTAACTTTGTAATGTGTACAAATATCAATATTTGTGTATATGCTAATGTTATGCATGTATATACAATGCTCACAATGCTAATATTCATTCACAATGATTTAGGGTTCCAACCTTAAGCATGTTCAGGAAACCAGATATTATAATTCCTCTAAAATACAAAAAAAATATTGTAAGATTTACATATATAAAAATCTTTTTATTTAAGTCCTCTGTCCCTTTTAAAGATAAAACCTATCCTTTTTTGAAAATTTAAAAATTGATCATATTAAATAATAGTGAAGGATAGTAAAGTTTGTATAGAGTAGGGCTGGCAAAAAATTGGTTTCAAACCAAACCGGTTCTAGACAATTCGAACAAAGGTAAAAATTTCATGACTCTAAACTAGTTTGAAACAATTTTGTTTTTACTAAGCTGACCTAGAATCAAACCAGATTGGAAAACACCCAACCTGGTTCAAAACCGATTTGTCCGATTTTAACTAATAGCAAAGGGCCATTAAATGGCACCATCTTCTTCCCATCTCTTTTTCTCCGTAAAACCAATCAAAAAACTATAGCAAAGAAAGCTAAATTATGATTGTCTAGTTGAAGTCCAAACCAAACAAATGGTAATTCTGTAACCAAATTCAAAAAAACAAAAATACAACCATCCAATCAAAATTCAAAATTACGTAAAAAAATTTCTCCAAATTTTGAAACAATGAATTTTTTGCCTTTTTTAAATTCGGATTGGACAATTTTAATCGGTTTTAAATGTTCGTTGTTGACCAATTTTAAAAATTTGAACATTTTGTCCGGTTAAGTCAACATGGATTCAGATTTGATTTTAATTCGGACAAAAATAGGTCAACCCAGTTTAAATTCGGTCAAAAAAATTCTAACCCGTATTTGATTTTTCTGAATCGGACAGAATCGGATTATCGGTTTGGACAAAATTTTGCCAAACCTAATATGGAATAAGCTTACTCCCCTATATCAAAAATGTGACAAAATGACATCACAATGAGAAAACAAAGCAAAAACAATAGGACAACACAAGGAACAAATTGGAAAGCTCAGACGATGGCGTATCAAGAGGACAGTCAGAGAAGCTTATTCGATTAGGGGGTTATACTTCGAATGGTTACTGATATGCCATTAACAGGGTCATCGAAGCTTCATTCTTCTTTGTTCTCTCTTCTCTTTTCTTTGCTTCAGTAATATCTGTATCTCCTTACAGAAAATTGTTTATCGAGCAGTTTAAGGTTGAGTCTCCTAATGTGAAGTACTCAGAGGGTGAGATTCAATCTGTGTATAAGTACACGACCACTGCGGCTGTTTATGAAAATCGATACCAATCAGTGCTGGCCCTAGGCAGGGGCAGGCAGGGCTCCTGTCCAGAGCCCATCTTTAATACATTTGAGTAGTATTTTTTTAACTTTTTATTTAGAAAGGTAATAAATCTTTGAATGTCGAAGAAGAAAAAGTTAACGTTAACTAATAAATAAATTTTTTATTAGCTATATTATCGAGAACGTTAGCATTAACTTTTAATCTTGGAAGCTAAATAGATTTCTTTATTAGCTATACAACTTTAACTTGTTATAAATAATAAATAACTTCTTTTATTAGTTATATTATCGAGAACGTTAGTGTAACACCCCAACTCCCGCTGAACCCGAACCCGATATCGACAGTGATACCCGAATTTGTGCCCCGCGAGGGTG
>JANIIA010038983.1:0-11956 GCA_027478495.1 Erythroxylum alaternifolium
TTGTCCCCTCTGGCACTCGAACTCGAGACCTCAGGGTTTTGTTCCGCTTTAAGCGGACGCCTCTTACCATTGAGCCACTACTGTAGCGATCCGGCCCAAGTTCGGATGCTACAATATTGGTGTGTACCTTCAACCGTAGCTTCCAATCCTTAATGCAAAGCCTCATCATCAATTAATAGGTTGCTAAACCTAAATGGCTCTCTTCGACCCTGATTATGAGTTAGAATTTCAATTTGCATAGGTATATGATCTGAGAATAAGGGAGTCTAGGAAGGAAGTTACAATATTTGGGAACTTTGTAATCCAATCTTTGTTCACCATAGTTTGATCAAGTTTTTCTTTAAAGCCCATCTTCCCATCTACTTGTTACTCCAAGTATAAAAATTCCCCTGTGACTTTAGATCCAAGATTCCTAGCTAACCCACACATTCATTAAAGTCAGATGAGAAATTTCTCAGACTGAAATTACCTTCAGCTTCTATTCTATATAATGTAGAATTGAAATCCCCACATAGAAGTCATGCCCCACTTACTCTATTCTGAAACTGAATTAAGTTATCCCACAATTGTTTCCTCTGGAAGGCATGATTAGATCCATAAATAAAGGAGGCAAAGATGTCAACATTTACTTGAAGGAGTTTACATTTCAGGTGTATGGCTTGCGTCTCTGTAGTAAAGACTTGAGCATTCACCAAAGTAGGATCATATCCAATAATGATTCTCCCATACCTATGGGCTTGATGGCTAGAGATAAATTTCTATTTTGATCCCAGTTTATTCAATAATTTAAGGTTTTCGTATATAATTTTAGTTTCCAAAAGAGAAAAAATCCATGGCTTTGTGTTATAGACAAAATCCCGTAAATTCGAAAGCTTTTAGGGCAATTTATTCCCCTCGCATTCCATGCTAAGATCTTCATAATTCAAGCAATGTTGGTTTTGGAGCCCTTTCTTTTGCTCCTATTAGTTTTCCTTTTAGCGACTGCCAAAAATTCTCCAATAGTAGGATCCTCCTCCTTATTGTCCGTAGTAGTCCCAATCTTTTCCTTTTGTTCAAACCCTTTAGTATTATACTCAAGATTGGCCGTTGAGTCATCCAACAATTGTTCCTCATTCATACCAGTCACAGTAACCTCTTTTCCTTTATCTTCAGCATTGGCTGTAGCAAAGTCTACTTCCCCTACATCGCAGTCTCTCCTTATTTTCCCAGCATCATCTACCATCACTAATCTTTCCCCATCACCTTCTAGTTCATGTTTTTCTTTACCATCTTCAGGTATAGACACGGATCTAGTTTCCTCATTTTATCCTAACTCAGTATTTGGGAGTCCAACACCCATCAATTCCTCATAATCCCCTCTAATGAAAGTCTTACCCATAGGGATCCATTTTTTACCTTGACCAATAAGGGATGACTTCCATTGATATTGAACTGACACATTGTCCTCATATAAGGACTCATCAAGCCCCAATCTCATAATAGGGATAGATTCCGGTAAGCAGTTGGAAATATCCATATTAATACAGATTCTGGCATACCCCAAGCTCCTTCTATTTATTGTATTTTCATTCAAACATAGAGGTTTACTGAGAAAACTAGCTATCATACTCAAGCCTTTTGTTGTCCAATATTTAAGAGGGAAATTAAAAAGATTTACCCATATTGGCACCGATCTCTTTTCCTTACAATCCATCTGAAATCTTGGCTGCCATGGTTGCAAAAATAATGAGAAATTTACAACATGCATTGACCTTCTTCGACTACTTTTGATGCTTGTGTTTTAGAGAAAAATATGAACAAAATGTATTTATCTTATGCAATTACAGTCTCCACAAACCTTTGTTCTTACAAATTAATTATGCCCATCTTTGGATGACAAGAAAAGTAGGTCTTTTATCCTAGAAAAACTTAATGAGAGAGTTTTCCCAAGATTTGACCCCCTATGCAGAGCATGGTCTGCAGAACCAACCACCACTTGCTTCTAGGTTCTCTTCTCTGTCGAAGGGTTAGAAGGAGTTGAAGAGGTTAAGGAAATGGTTGTTGTGTGAAGGGGGAGGGTTGCTACTGGTGTAACTGGTGTTAGCGAAGTAGTAGACGGTAGAGGGGCTTGAGTTGGGCCAAGGGGTGAGGGTAAAGGAGGAAAAGTCTCTTTGTCATTTGCTTGTTTTCTAGTAAGGAAAGTGTTATGCAGAGTTTGCATTGTTGAAAGACGTTGAGACAAATTTTAAAAGAGGAAAATAAGGGAGGCGAGAAAATGGGTAGGAAAAGGAAAGGACTAAAATGCCCTTGTAGTATATCTGATCTGGTGCGGGTGAATGGGTGAAGTGGAGGATTGGAGGAAGGTGGAAGGAAGGAATTAACGGGAAAACAAATAACAGAAGGGTGGTGTGGAGAGCTAGATGAAGGAAGGAGAGTGACAGTAATGGAGGAAGGAGAAGCAAGGATCGTAAAGTAATGGGTTGGGTTGAAAGCTAGAGGTTAGAGAGAGGAAAGAGCATATCACTGTAATCCACTAGAGCAATACTTTCGCGGGAGGTTTACTTTCGGAGGAGGTTGTTTTAATCTAAAGGCAACCAGTTCTGTAGGGCACATATCTGATCACTAATTTTCAACTACCAAGTACTATCCATAAATGTAGGAATGATAATTTTTGGCCGGCCTAAATTTAGTTATTTTTAATAGACCGGCTTATAAATTAGGTCCAAGTTCATACTAACTCGAGACTTAATTATTTTAAGCAAAACATTATCATTGTATTTAGAAGAGTTAGACCTCAAATAAACCTAAGCTAAACAAATTAAATTTAGACCCAATTAAAAAAAATTACATTATTATATTTTTTAATTTTTAAAAAATTATTTTAAGAAAATTAAAGGACTGACCCGTTACCATTCCCGCATAAATGTCAAGGCTTCATACGTAGTTGTCGTATAGGCTCATGTTTCAAGACCTGATCACTCGTTAAAATGTGAAAACCTCTGTACTCGTAATTGGTTACGGAACAGAAGATCTGCTCCATTTTTAGCTACCACAAATGTCAAGGTTGAAGGCTTCATACCGAGTTGTCATAGGCTCATGGTTCTAGATCTTATCAGTAATTTTCAAGTGCCATCCATAAATGCGTGAAATAATTATAGCGCATAGCAACTTACGTGTTTGGTTTTATTTACGCTTTTTTGTTACAATCCTTTCTTTCTGTTTCTTATTTTTATTTTATATTTATAGATAAAAATAGTATTATATTTAATTATTAATGATCAATATAATTATATTTTTATTATGAATAATAATTAAATATCAGATAAAATTGATCGTATTTATTAATAACTTTAAAGATCTATTGCAATATTATTTTATAAATATTTTTTAAATTAAAATTATTTTAAATTTTAAAAATAAGATTTCATATAATTATAAAAATTAAATTAAAATAAATAACTTAATTATATCAATTATAATTCTTATTAGTTATTAATATTAAATAATTAAGTAAATATATTTAGTTGATGAGAAAAAAGAAACAAAAATAAAAGGTAGTTTTATAATTTTAATAATTTAAAGGATTTAAATTTTAAAATAAATTTTTATTAAACTTAAAAATAAAAGATAAAAATGAAAACATTGACATTTGATTTGCTTGAAGATACCCTAATGCAATCTTATTTGTCCTTAGCAGCTCGAGTCTCTCTGATTAATTCTGTGTTGAATAGTATGCTTATATATTGGGCAGCTCATTTGATTCTTCCAAAGAAAGTGATCAAGGAGTTGGAGAGGGTATTAAAGTCATTTCTATAATCTGGGAAAACAGAAACATGTAAAGGGGCTAAAGTAAAATAGAGTTAAGTCATTCTTCCTAAAAAGCTAGGAGGATTGAGTGTGATTTCTATTAATCAAATGCATCGGGTTTTGCTCTTTAAGTGGACATGGAGACTATTTGTGAATAAGGAAGCCTTGTGGGAAAAATGGATGAAGACTTATTATCTTCAAAACCAAAGTTTTTGGCAGCTATAAGGCAATCGAGGGTATTAGTGGTTTTTTACGGATATGTTGAACCTTAGAGAGTTGGTATATCTTTGCATGAAATACGAGGTAGGAGATGGCAAAGATATTCGATGGTGGTTTGATAATTGGATACAAGTCAGCCCTTTGTGGATGTGTGAGGAATTGCAGGTGCTATGAAGCAGGATCCCTATAGAGGCTTCGGTTGCTTGGTTTATGCAAGAGAGGCCGAGACTTTACACCCATCGCCATTTTCATCTATTGGAAAGGTACTTACTTGAATTATTGAATATTGGTAGGAAGGATAGGTTAACGTGGACCTTACATTCTAGTGCTGTTTTTAACAATAGGTCTGCTCATAATTTACTTGTTAAACCTTGTGTAGCTATGCCATGGTTTGAACTAGTGTGGAAGCAGGTTCTTTGTCCCAAGGCAACCATTATTCTATGGTTGATGATTAAAAATCGATTGAGAACTAAAGATAGGTGGTTCGAGTCATATGATTCCTTATGTGTTTTATATAAATTTGTTAATGAGATGCGCAACCATTTGTTCTTTGACTGTAGGTATAGTAATTCGGTGTGAAGTAGAATTTTATCTTTGATTTAGCCCCCTAGGCTTGCTTTTGTATGGGATGAGGTATTGGAATATATCATCCGATATACGAATTCCGGTTACAAGGATGGTTTACTACTCCAGACTTCCTTTCAGATGGTTATTTACTATCTTTGGCGGGAAAGAAACAGGCGAACCTATATGCATGAGGAACAACACCATTTAGAACTTACAGCAGTAATTGTCAATTTGATTAAAGAGACTCTTTTAGTTCACAAGAAATAGGACAGTATTAGTCAGGAGGTCAGATTGCCTTGATTTATTAAAACCTGAGGTGTATTGATTGTTTTTTGTGTAGTGCAATGTAGTTTTTGACTATGGGATCCTCGTTGAGGATTGTGTACATATTTCGTTTTGTTAATATAATTTCCTTTTAGCTTAAAAAAAATCATATTCGTTCTTCAGTAATCCTGGTATAGTTGTAAAAGAAACCAAATCCACTTAATAAGAAGAAAATAGTGTTGAGTAGTTTGAGTTTTGGCATGTAACTAATTTATGATATATAATTTCTAACCAAAATATATAAGTTTAGTATTTAGCTGTAGGAAATTAAAAAAAGTTATTTAACTGTAGGCACAATTTTTTATTTGAATAAATTGTAAAAGAATTAAAAAGTGAAACAAATTTAATTTGGATGATTATAGATATATGATTTTTTCCTTTAAAATTTTTGTAAAAATAATTATAAATTATTGCCTTGGATTAGGTAAAGTTAAAATTAAAAAAGTTTATAATAAAAATATCTTAAATTTTATTAAATTTTATAATTATATTTTGAATTTTAAAAAATAATAAGAAAATATTTAAACTCTAAATTTTTACAAAAATAACTCTCTATTATATTCTTTATTAAAGGAATTGAAGTGGCTTATCATGCCAATTAATGTCGAATGGAATAAATTTTTAACGAAGAACAAAACTTAACATACAAGTCGTTTGGAAACTTTCGAATTAGATTTATTGACGAATTGGATTCAATTACGTTATGGGATTGAATTAAATTCCATTTTCATTGTTTGGAATAAATCTATAAATATTATAATTAAATTCAATTACATTGTTTGGAACACAATAAAAATGAATTCAACTACTTCATATGACTTTTTTATCCTTAACTAAAAATAGTATGTAATCAATACGCGTATATTTTGTAGCAATTTGTATATTTATGATGTGTATATTTAAAAATTTTTTTTAATGTTTTGAAAATAATTGACTCTTCAATTCACACACAAATAGGACCATTTGAGATATGAATTGAATTTATAAAGAAAATGATATTCAATTACGTGGTTGAATTCAAGTCATCTCTTTTTTGACATTCTAAATGCATGAATTGAATTCAATTACATAAAATTAATGAATCGAATCTAATTTATTAGATTCCACGCGGCCTAATAATGTCTTTGTCTCCATCTTTCTCTCATCCCGTATCTGCCTGTGCTGATTGTCCCCTCTTTTTATTTCTCCATCAATCTTTTTCTTTTTCTTCTTTGTATCTCCGACGACCTCCATCCCTCTGTATTTCAACAAGTCATTCGAACAATACGCACTTCCTATTTTAAGTCAACAGCAGTGGTAGATTGTTTCTAGAGACAAAATCTTATCTCATCCCACGTGGTGTTTTATCATTAGAGCAATGCTGTCATTTTGGGTTTGGGAAACTTTTGGTAAATAAACACTTCTTGTTAGTGGTAAGTTTTAAGATGAACTCGTGTTTGACTGACCAATAAGTGGCTTCTTAGAATAGCCATACCGATGTTTCCAATTTCCTTAGTGATAACAAATCTCAACCACCATATATTGTGCCTAAATCAAATTTATTTTATCTTTTATTTATCCTGATCATTTATTCTTATCTTGTTATCATTTTTTCTACGTATTACTTTGTTCTATCATAGTATTAAACTCTATTCCCAATTCTTTCAAAATCTAGCTCTTTTTTTTTCCCTCTTTCAAACCATAATATACCACTACAACAGATCCATCTACTAGCGACGTAATTAATTGGAGATGACGTTTTAGCGATGATTTACATGTTCATTTATGACGATTATAGAATATCATCGCAATAACATCAAATTTAGACGATGTTTAAATAATTTCGTCATCATAAAGAAAGATTTTTACGACGAACATGAGTATCGTCGCTAGATGTCGAGAAAATCAATGTACTTGGCATCCATTATGGTGAAGCGTCGCAAATGGTTGGAACAAATAGTGATTGAAATATATATTGCGTCTCCAATAATTGCGTTATTTGCGACGATTGGTGTAATTGTCTCACAAGAGTCGTACAAACATAATATTGAGCAAAGATAAATGAAAATCGTCGCAGAATGTATACATTATGTGACGATTTATTTAGTTCGTCGCCAAATATTAGCGACATGTTTTTGAAGCGTCACAAATGGTGCCACATATGGTGATTATGTATTATTAGATTCATTGCAATTGTACTAGCATTTTGCGATGATTATTATTAACTTTGGTAAAAGAGAGTCAGCTCTACCTTTATTGTTGAATAACAAAGTGCTCTTATAGATACAATAGGAAAAAATAATATCGAAAAATAAGAGGATAGTTACAACAGAATTGAATTTTGAATCCTATAATATCTCTAATATATCTGCACAATATATCTACAAAATTTGCTCAATAACGGCTCAACAATATCTCCAAGATTCTTTATAATGACAGCTCCGCTATTACGCCCCCTCAAGTTGGAGCATGAAGATCTCGAATGCCCAACTTGGCAACTAAATACTGAAATTGATGAGCTCCTAACGCTTTTGTGAATACATCAGCAATCTGATCATGTGTAGATATATGATGGCAAATTAGCAAACCTCGTTGGATGCAATCTCGGACAAAATGACAGTCCACGTCAATATGTTTACTCAGTTCGTGGTAGACCGGATTATGTGCAATATGGCGCGCTGCCTGATTATCACAATATAAGGGAATTGGATCTACATGAGTAACATGTAAATCTGCAAGTAATTGTCATAACCAAATGATCTCACAAGCAGCGGTTGCCATGGAACGGTATTCTGCTTCAGCTGAAGAACGCGACACCGTCACTTGTTTCTTGCTCTTTCAAGAAATAGGTGAATGCCCCAAAAAGATGAAATAGCCACTAAGAGATCGACGTGTAAGTGGGAAACTTGCCCAATCTGAATCACAAAAAGCTTTGAGTGACAAAGAACTTGAGGCAGATAGAAACAAACCTTGACCAGGTGCAAGTTTTAGATAGCGCAATATGCGCAAAGCAGCTAGCCAATGATTATATCGAGGTTGATGCATAAACTGAGATAACAAATGAACAGAATAGCAAATATCCGGTCTAGTAATGGTGAGATAAATCAACCGTCCAATCAACCTTCGATAGGGGCCAGGGTCCGCAAGAAGAGAACTTTCATCCAAAGCTAAACGATGGTGTTGCTCCATTGGGAATTTAGCTGGTCTGGATGCTAGCATACCCGTTTCTTTTAAAATGTCCAGCGTATATTTTCTTTGAGAAAGAACTATTCCTTCTGAACTTCGGGCAACTTCTAAACCAAGAAAATATTTAAGAGAACCCAAATCTTTAATGGGAAACCAAGAAGCTAAGTAGCTCTTGAAGGCTTTAAATTTTGATGAATCATTAGTGGCAACGATAACATCATCCACATACACAAGGATAGCTGCAAAGGAATCTCCTTGATGATAAATAAATAAAGAAGAGTCAGCCTTGGATTGTTGAAAACCAAACCGTGAGATAGCAGTAGAAAACTTAGCAAACCATTGTCGCGAGGCTTGTTTTAACCCATAAAGAGAACGATGAAGACGGCAAACTCTTTTATCATCAGCAGACAAATACCCAGGTGGGGGTTGCATATAAACTTCCTCATGTAAATCGCCATGAATAAAAGCATTATGCACATCTAATTGGTGAAGTTCCCAATTTCGAATTGCTGCAAGAGCTAAGAGTGTACGAACAGTAGTGAGTTTAGCAACTGGAGCAAAAGTTTCAGTGTAATCCAAACCTTCAACTTAAGTATAACCCTTGGCGACAAGACGAGCTTTGTAACGCTCAATGGATCCATCAGAATTGTATTTTATTTTGTAAACCCATTTACACCCGATGGCCCTTTTATCTGGAGGAAGATGCTCCAAAGTCCATGTGTGGTTTTGTTCAAGAGCTTCCAGTTCACATTTCATGGCTTTCTTCCAATGATCAACCTGCACTGCTTGTTGATAAGATGTGGGCTCATTGTGGTGGGTAATGGCCGAAAGAAAACATTTGTGAGTAGAGGAAAATTTTGAATAAGAAAGATATTTGGACAAAGGATATGTTGGACCTGTACCTAAGCAAGCTGCGTTGGATGAGCCTGAAGAAGAACCTTTATTTTTTGAGAAATTAAGTTCAAAGTCTTTAAAATGAGAGATCTCCTAGGAGCAATAGATGGCGTTGGTTGTTCCTCATTTGGTTGTTGAATTTGTGAGGTAGGCATGATATCATATGTATCTATGTCATTTTGTTGTATTTGGGCTGGTATTGGGTGGTCGTCAAAGTCTGTTGACGATGGACTTTGGTTAGGTGAGAATGGGTATGAACTGGACACATCATCAATGGGTAATGGCAAAGGTACTTTAGGTGGTGGTGTTGCAGAGGACCGAACATTTGCTTTGTAAGGAAAAAAATTTTCATGGAAAATGACATCACGGGATACAAAGACTTGATGTGTTTTGAGATCATAAACCTTATACCCCTTTTGTCCATAAGGATATCCCAAAAAAATACATGGCGTGGCTCTATCATGAAATTTATCATGTGATCGTGGGATAATGGAAGCATAACAAAGGCATCCAAAAACACGTAAATGAGCATACGAAGGCTTTGAACAAAATAACAGTTCATATGGACTTTTCCCAGATAAAAGAGGTGTGGGTATGTAATTTATTAAATAGGCAGCAGTTAGAACACATTCACCCCAAAATTTTATTGGTAAACCAGCATGAAACCTTAAAGCTCTAGCAACCTCAAGTAAATGTCTATGTTTACGTTCCACTACACCATTTTGTTGTGGTGTTGAAACACAAGAAAACTGATTGAGGATTCCTTCTTGTTGACAACTTTGTTGAAGAGAAATGTTGGTGAATTCTGTGCCATTGTCACTACGAATAATTTTAACAAGACAATTAAATTGTCGATGAACCATGGCAAGGAAAGAAAGTAATATTTGGGATACCTCAGTTTTAGATTTGAGCAAATAAACCCAAGTAACCCTGGTAAAGTCATCAACAATAGTCAAAAAATAATGAGACTTAGATAAAGAAGGTGTACGATAAGGTCCCCATAAATCACAATGAATAAGATCAAAAGCGCCTTGAGTTTTAATTGAACTAGTGGGAAAAGACTGGCGAATTTGCTTAGCTCGATGGCAAGCATCACAAAAAACATCAGAATTATTTGAGATAAAAGGCTTAAAATCTGAAACAAGAGACAAACGATTAAAAGATAAATGACCAAGGCGTTGATGCCATAAATTAGATTGGTCTTTATTTGACAAAAAGGCTGAAGCTGGTGCGTGATTTTTGAAGTAATAAAGGCCATTCTTAAGCTCACCCATTCCAATCAGCTTCCTCGTGGTTAGGTCCTATAACACACAAAAGGAAGGGAAAAAAAAGGGCAATACAGTTTAATGTTTGGGTCAACTTGCTGATAGAAATGAGATTACAAGCAAAAGTAGGTATATGCAAGACATTGTTTAAAGTGATTGAAGAATTAAGAGCCACATCACCACAAGTATCAGCAGTGACAAAAGAGCCATTTGGAATGGTTATATTAGAACCAAATTGAATCTTTCTTTCTTTAATTACAAAACTCCTTTCACAAGTCATATGATCAGAAGCTCCAGAATCAAGTATCCACTCATAATTAGTTGCAGGAAAAGTAACAGCCTTACCAGCAAAATTGGCCATTGGTTCAACACCTTTGGAGTTTTCAAAGCTTAAAAGAGAAATAAGCTGGTTATATTGCTCCTTTGTTAAACCACTTACTGGAGAAGGAGTCATAAATTGATCTGCTGGAATTCGACTAGAATTAGCCGATTTGCCCTTTCCTTTTTTGTTTTTCTCCCACCAATCCGGGTAACCATGTAATTCAAAACAGGTCTCTTTGGTATGCCGTGTCTTTTTGCAATGATCGCAAAAGAGTTTAGAAACATCACGGTTACCTGTTGACGGCTGAGAATTAGATGGTTTGGAATTTCCTTTTGGAGTTGCAAAAGCCGCCCCCTCCAATGAGTTACCTCCTTTGCTGGCTGCAAGTTGCTGTTGTCGTTCTTCCTGTGCTACCAAACCGTAGACACGAGCTAAAGAGGGCAAAGGTTCAGTATTTAAAATTTGAGATCGAACAACATTAAACTTGTCATGCAATCCCATAAGGAACTGATGAACCTTCTCTTTTTCTTTTTCTGCAGCAAATTCCTTAATAGCACCACAAGTGCATTTTGGTGTGTTAGAATACGATCCATATTCATCCCACAATCCTTTCAACTTGGTGTAGTAGGTGACCACCGATTGATCCCTTTGTTGAGTATTAACAATCTCCATCTTTAGTTGATGAACACGAGGTGCATTTCCTTGTGAGAATCGCTCCTCCAAATCTTTCCAAAGCTCCGTTGCCGTATCAAAGAAAACCACGCTATCATGAAGAGAAGAATGCAATGAATTAAAGAGCCAAGAAATCACCATGGAATTTCCCTTAATCCATGCAGCTTCGTTTGGTGAATTTGCTTCAGGTCGTGGAAGACTACCATCCACAAATCCCATTTTGTTTTTAGCTAATAAGGCATTAGTGATGGCTCTTCGCCATGTTGAATAATTATCCTCTTTGAGTAAGCAGGTGACTAGAGAAACTCCAGGATTGTCAGTTGGTTGCAGCACATATGGAGAATTGGCTGCATTTTCATTGGATGAGTTTGCCATTCTGATTTTCAAAACTCCCTCCCTGATACCATGTTAACTTTGGTAAAAGAGTGTCAGCTCTACCTTTATTGCTGAATAACAATGTGTTCTTATAGATACAATAGGAAAACATAATATCGAGAAAAATAAGATGACAGTTACAATAGAATTAAATTTTGAATCCTATGATCTCTCTAATATATCTGCACAATATATCTACAAAATCTACTCAATAACAGCTCAACATTATCTCCAAGATTCTTTATAATGACAACTCCGCTGGTATAGTTGCTTGAGGTTTTTTAAAGTTCGTGTTCCAACAACTTATAATCCATGCCATAGTACAACTTTTGATAGTTTTGTTCCAAGTTCTATTAATTTGATCGAA
>JANIIA010038992.1:0-10634 GCA_027478495.1 Erythroxylum alaternifolium
GTGGTGGTGGTGGTGGGGGTGGAGGAGCTTGAAGAGGTGGCGGTGGGGGTGGAGGAGGAGCTTGAAGACGTGGTGGTGGTGGTGGCAGTAAGACAGGAGGTCGAGGCAACACTGGTGGTGGAGGTGGAGGTGGTGGCGGTGATGGGGATGCTGGAGGAGGTGGCGGTGGTGGAGATTGAGGCAAAGGTGGGGGAGGCGGAGGAGAATTGGGAGGCAGTGGTGGAGAACCTTCAGGCAAAGGGGTCAACTCCATGGAATTGTTTAATGCAGGTTCAGTCAACCCATGCATAGACTGCTGTTGTGTTTCCATTTCAACAGAACCACTGCTGTGCGAGGGAGTATCATCTTTTTCATTTCCAGACACATCTTCCATTTCAAGCTCACCATCCACATCCTCAAGGATGCAGTGACGCCTGTCAATCACAGCAATAGTACTAGTATCTGACTCCTGCAAAGCAGAGATGGGTTCCACAACTGGTTGTGCATCAGCTTCTTCCTTGGACAAATTGCTAGGGAAATCATCTTCATCATCTTCCAATATATTACAAGATAGAAGGCCAGGCAACTGAAATGTAGCATTGCTGGTTCAGCAGACAAAAAATTGCATCAGAAATAGAGTCAGGCAACAGTGAGAAATGAGAAAAGATATACACTACAGTATACAACGTATTAAACAACCGTGGTCACCAATATAGAGTTAAGTAAATATTTCACTATCAAACTTCTGCATATAATGCGTGTACTCCTGACATAGTAGAAAGTCATCACACAAGACAAACATAAAAAAGCCATTACTTCCAGTATTATGAAAAAAGGGCTCCCACATGCTTCAGTTCCAATTCACTGATTTGATATCGTGACATTCAAGTGTCTACATATCACAAATTTCAATCGTTCTATACGAAATTGAAGAAAGCCTATCAGTGTATACCAGATATGGCCCATGATCGACAGTGAAAACCAAGGAAATTGCTTGGTCTGGACCTACAAGCTGCTGTCACCAAAGTCTTACATGTAGGGGCCAAACTAACATAGACAAGATCTTTTCAGGATATATGCTTTCATTCCAGAATGAATTGCACATGGACTATAACATTTATTTAGTATTTTGGATGAGATCTGACATTGCTTGATTATGATGGTATTGACTTTATGGTCAAAAACAGTCATAACACCACAAGTGAGATTCTTTACTAAATATTCGAGAAAGAATTACAAAAAAGTAATGTACTGGACAAATGGAGTCTTACGGTTCCACATTACAGTGTTAACAAAGGCATGTCTGCACAGATCAGCTGTATCAGTAACGGACAGTGGAATCCTATCAGAGCTTAGCTTGTTCAAGCTCTCTCAGCTTTTGGAGAAATTAAAATTAAGAATTGGACAGCTACACCACCCATTTAGGCAGGCATAAAGTAGAAGATGCGCATGACAAATTTCATGAAATATATCATTGATTATATTACTATGACCAAAATCCTCAGAGAACCCATGTTTTCAGTTCCATGTGTCCCATATCAAGGACAAAAAATTGGGCTCTGTTAAATGCACTTTCATCCAAAAAATTAGCACATAATGGAATGTAAGTCCAGTACAGTCAACTTCATGAATGTGAAGAAAGAAACTGTCACCTAGTTGGAAATCAAACAAAAAGAAGAAAAAAGACAATATCAACAGACCTGCCATACTCGTCCACAAGCATTCCTTCCATTTCTCTTATAGGATCATCAACAGCTCTCTCAGCTCGTGATGGACGTCTAAGGGACAATCCAACAGAGGTATCATCATTTGAAACTCCAAAATCATCTATATAGCGCCTCAGAACAGATTCAGGTAGGACTTTTCTCTCCAGCCACAACCGTAGGACCTGGGAATCCAGATAGGTCAATGTCATCCTCATAACAAAATGTGCATAGTTAAATCCACATAACGTCAAATTCACCTTAAGACACTGACGGCGATTTTCACGAGCACTAGCTCCAGGTGGAGCAGCTGCACCAAGAAGGCGAGGCAAAGCGGCTTGAACTGTTGGAACATATGAGGCTCCAGCAATACCTAATGTACCATAAAGAAAAATAAGGTCACAGCACAACTAAAACCAAAGGAATTGTCATCAAGTGCATGAAGAGTTTCTGATTGTAATGAATAAGAGCTACACTTGGAGAAACTATTCTTGTGAAGGAAGAAACAACCTTTTTGATTGTGCGAACACTGCGTAATTGAGTCCACAAGGAAGAAAAGGTCCACTTTGCGATGAAAACTTGGCTCAGTTTCCAGCTTTCGAATAAGAAGTTCAACAACCTGTACAATCATTTTTTGAATATTTTAGAATCATTTGAATGACGCAGTTCTCCAAATTCTCCTTCACAAGGTATAGTGGACTAGAATACAAATATCAGTTTCTTGCCCTCCATGCTTGCACTTGACTCAATTTTGCTATATACAATCCTAATTTTCTTTCTTATCAAAATTAAATCAAAACAAAACCTAACATAATTTTGATATAGCACAATTTGAACCATTAAAATAGGCCCTAAATGGGGACCCAAAGCATAGATGATGCAACGACTCCAAAACTTGATCTTCCAAAGATATAATACAGTGTACTATATGACTAACTTAGTATATTAAATATTTCAGTACAGCACCACAATTCTGACGTAGCAAACAATTCCCATAAGGAAAAAGAAAGCTGATAGCAAGATTTGAGAAATCAAGATAGATAATATTTCACCACACTAGACAATTTGGAAAAAAAGTAATCAGGAAGGAACTGTAACGCAACATTAACTAACCTCATTTGCAATTCCATACTTGGCACAGTCAATGGCAAGCCGAGTTGCTCGTCCGATACTTTCTTTTGTCCTTGACAAGGTCTCTACCATCCCTTCAAAAGCATCACGTGCAACAGCAGCCTCAGTACCACCACTCAGTGAGCCACCACCGGCCCTTTGTCCTGAACTCAATCTTCGCTCCTCAGTTTCCTCATTGTCCAATTGATTGTGGGATGATGATTCCCGAGTATGAATAGTTGGAGAAACTAAATTAACATGATGATGAATTCCTTGCATATCTCCCTGTAGCAGATTGCTTGTTTCAGATATAAAAGGTTGCACAAGAGATGGGCTGAGTGTGCTGCCATGCATATCATTAGCAAAAATTAGAGAAGAATTAAGGTTTCCCAGAGAAAATTGTTGCGAGTGAGCTAGCTTCCTTTTTGCTTGGGCAGCTGCAATAAGATGCTTCATAGACATAGCAGAATCTGGAGTTTTTGATTCCACAAACCAACCACTCCTATCTTCCATACCGACTTGCAATCTGTAATAAGGCAAAAGAAAATCACAAAAAGATCATGGGTAATCTAACATATTGAAAGAATTTCACCAGGAAAAGGATTATACTCTGCTGAAGTCTCCAGCAAATCGGCACTTATCCTTAACGGTGCTTTAGGCGTAGTTTTGAGCCTTTCTCCTGATAGAGCTGGTCTATTCATTTGACTAGCCCCATTACCATAAGATGTATTCAAGCAACCTGAAACATGACCAGAAACCTTACTAGAACCAGACTGAGGCCCTTTTATTGAGGAAACTTTAATCACAGGCTTGGCAGGTTCATGATGTTCCCCGATTGACTTGGTAGCAGGAAAAAATCGTGGGGATTGTCTAGGTGATGTAGAAATAGGTTTGGAATCCTTGGACGATAAGTGTTCCATTTCTACTTTTCCAGGACTTGGAGGACCAGAAATGTCAGGTTTCTTCATAATCTTTTGTTGGCTATGTGACACTGTTTCCTTTGAACGGCTGCGTTCGAATCCAAAAGAAGCCCCCATATTTTTCTCTGTGTTGATGACACCACCATGCTGCTGTCTTAACAAACCTGTAACATTTGCATCTTTCTTCTTGATAGTATCAGACATAGACCTAGGTTCCCTAGAAACTCTGCCTGACCCTCCATGAACTGGAGTTTTTGGCTCCTCGTCTTCATCATCATCACCATATAGGCAAACAGCTCTTCGTCTTTTGGGAAGTTGGTGAACTGTAGCTCCAGCATTACTGGAAGATGAAACATTCGTTTGATCAAGAGAAATTTTTGCTATTCTGTCATCAGAATTAAGTGAAGTAGAACCCAACATTGCCTCCAAGGCCCGCCTATGGCGTTTAGTTACTGGAAGCACAGCTTCATCACCAGAAAGATCAGCTTTAACTTTAATCATTTCGGCAGAAGCATCAGATTTGGCTTTCACTGTTGGAGAAAGTAAATCAGTCCTATCCGGTTGAAGAGAGACATCGGACTTATCATTACTGACTCGCAAGGGAACATAAGATCTGTCTTTTCCTGTCTGAGCTCTTAAAGCCAAAAGAATTTCTCGTTTACCGTCTGAATCTTGAACTGATTTTTCATCAGCAGATCTCGAAACATGATTCATCAAATTTTTAGACGAAAATCTCACAGCAGCACCATCTTCCACATCTACAAACTTTGACTTTTTAGCAGGATGAGAAGTATCACCAGCTTCAAACTTTGAACTTCCAGGTCTAGGGTGGAGCCCTGTTTTTCTATTACTGATCTCAGGTGTGAGCTTGGAAACACTGTCATTACTACCTTGACAGACCCTCGAACCCTTTTGATATTTTATCAGTTTTTTTGACTTCTTTCCACTACTCATTCCTGATTCTGATTTAACAGCAACAGGAGAAGATCCTGCAAAATGAACCCCAGCAATTTCAGCTCTAACTCCATCTTCCAATTTTCCACCAACATCTATGGAGTCCTTCAATGATTTCACTCCAGCACTACCACTTCCCTCATCAGAACCCTCCAACTTCCTCTTTGAATCAGTACCCAATATCTTTGACTTATGACCATTCATCAATGTACTATTACCAACTTTCTTGGCGCAATTAGCATATTTCACATCATCGACGTTTTCAACCTTCACACGATAGCCATCATCAATATCAGATCCCAATGATGTGTGATGTTGTTCTTCACCATTGAACAATGGAGAAGGCTTTACAACATCATCATCAGTTTCACCTTCCCTATTTGAATGTGAATCTAACTTGGAGTTAAAATCCCCAGTTCCATCATCTGATGTTTCTTCATGGGGTCCATCATTTAAGTCAACATCCATCCTATCGTCTAGGCCATCAGCAGAAGGACCGTCACAGCCAAGTGCTGATTCATCCACATCATCTCCCAAACCACCAAGCTTTCTTTTCTGCAACTCTTCAAATGCCACAGAGATTTCCTTCACAGCTTGGGAAAAGGACTTACCTGTCTTACCTTGACATCGTGCAGACAATTTGTTCTTCACATCACTATTGAATATCTGGATATCAGCAGATGTAACAAAAGCTCTGCAAAAGGAAAACAAATTACATGGAGAAATAAAACAAAAAAATAGAACAAGGAACAATCCATTCAATCATCAGAAGCTATGAAATTTCCAGGAAATAACCAGATACTGAATAAAAGCAAACAAAACACCAACTTTCCACATCTAAGGAGAAGACAATCAATGCTTCTCATATTTTTCTTTCATTCTTTTCCTTTTATGCAAGCAATAATACAAGAAGCCCAACAACGTAAAGAGCAGGACAAGTTAGAACTGGCCTTCCTATTTCATACATCAAGAGGTACCCTGCCAAAAGTTTCTTAGTTTCTGCAAAGATGCAAGGGTTATGAGTCAACCCTAGAAAGTAATCACATTCTTACATACAGTGTGCCATGACAAATCCAAGCGCAAATATCAATGAACTTCCAAAGACTAACAAATTTGAAGAAATTTATGTCGGCACATATGTGCAAAAAGAAATGCACACAACCAGATATTTTACATCACTTCAAATACAAAGAAAAATACTTTCATACTTTGGCTGCATGCTAAGCCAGTTAACCAGTTAATAGAAACAAAGTAAAATACTATTTGATTGATGCTATAAAATGGCAGACAATGTTTACTATGTATCCTCTCACGGTCAAACCACAATGAAAGGGTTAACTTTCAGCTTCAATCAAGAAACCAGTCATCTGTGTTGTCTACTCAAAATCATGTATATGATACTTCTACATGGTGGAACCGAAAAATATTTGCAGCAATTCATTATCTAAAAGGAACCATAAAATTCCAATTATGTGTAATCGCATATAAGTTTCACACTGTAATTTGATGTCTGTTCTTACATTGGTTTCTAACATGCTTCCATGCACTAGTTTTGCATGTATTTACACCTCAATATTGACTTTGTGGAAAATGATGAATAGAAAATGATTATCTTTTCCAGACTAAAGTACTGCTTCAATAAAAATTGAAAATTGTAAATGATAACTTGACTCAAGAGCAATAGAGTTAGGACCTTAATTTCACAAGCAATTTAGATGAATAGAATCATCCAGTACAAAATGCAGCGTCAAATTTTGTTTTTTCCATTATTCTAATAGACTATGCATGTGAAGATAACCTCAAGAAAGATCAAGTGCAATGCATGGCTTGCAATTAAAATCTAGCAGATGACGCAAAATCTTGAGCTTGAGAAAAACAAACCTGTTTAAAATCTAATCTACTAAACTTAACTCAGCCTCAAACATACACTAATTGAGAATGTACATTTAATAGCTTCCATCAAAACTTCAAAGTTTGGAAGGAATGCATTTAAATTACAACAAGAAAGTTCAACCAAAAAGCTATTACTCTCCATCTAGTCCAAAACTAGTCTATTGTTTCCTGTTAATTAAAAAAATTCCCAACAAAAATTTTCCATTAACTACAAGGAAAGAAACAATTAAGAAGATATTCATCCTAAGAATCCACCAACGGCATCGAAAAGTTCAATAAATTGGAACAAGAATACATACATTTCTCCAGTTCCGAAGAAATGAACAAAATATTTCTTGGGATCAGGAGCTTTATCCCAGTCCTCAGGCCGGCTGATCTGTAAAGTAAAAACCCACAAATCTAGCTCAATATTTGTCATATTGAAATAAAACCAAAAATTTTAAATGGAAAAACGAGAAAGAACTTACAAACTCTAACATCGCACAGAGAAAAAGAAAGGAGAAAACATAAATTAGCATAGCATTCGAACCTTAATGTCTAAAGTTCACAACTACATCCACTTAACACTTGAGAACAACAATACTAAAGAAGAAAGATACAATTATCTTTCGAAAAAAAAAAAAAGAACAAACGAGTATGAAATCGACATCATCAGAAGAATCTGCCAACTTAATCCACTTAGTGCATCAAATGCAAAATAATGCACACCAAAAAAAATCCCAACCCAACACATGATGAAGTAACGCAATCGAAGTACAACACAGAAGTGCCAAGTCAAATTCAGACTACCATGGGAAAAAAAAAAGGCGCAATATAACTCCAAAAATATCAGTCGTACCTCGTAAAGAAAACAGATTCAAAATCAACACAAGCAAAAGAAGAACATTTTTTAAAAGAAACGATAGAAAATGGAAATAAAGACCTTGGCAGGCCAAGCGGGGTGACCCTTGACTTTAGCTAGAACAAGATCGCCCAAGCTCAACTGTTTCTTCGCCTTAGCCTTATTCGCTCCTTTTTTACGCCCCGGAGCCATAGGCGCCGTTCTCGTCCTCGTCGATCAATCGAACAAAATCAAACCACAATCTTATCGAATCACTCCAAAAACCCTAGGAACTATCAAAATAGAAAATAGGAGATGGAAGCAAAAGAACAGAACCCAATTGGAACAAGAGATTAAAAGGACCCAATCGAAATTATAGAAGAAGCGGTGAACAGCGGAGGAGTGCCAGGTAGGGTTCCGGCAAGAGGAGCGTCATCTGACTAAGAAGGCGAGGGTTGCGAATTTAGAGAGAAAATGAGAAAATAATTCGATATTTAGAAAGAGAGAGATACTTGAGGCGGTCGATAGAGAGAAGTAGAGAGGGTGAGGTGCTTTGGTTTTGTCTTGTGGAGCTTTAGAGAGCCATTTCGCTGCCAGTTGGGGCTGTTTTGTAAATTCTGATTTTTAAGGAACACAACACTTTGTTGCGCGTAACTCGTTGATTGTTTGTTTTATTTATTGAAAATATAAGGATTTTCATAATTGATTTTTTAATACAAAACTCTAACTATTTTAATTTTATGATATAATCTAAAATACAACTATTTCTAAATAGTGATTAAAATAATAACCAAAGAGTGAATGTTATTAAAGGCCCCGTCCAAAGGGATTAATGTCCAATGCTGATTCTGATGAATGTATGGCAACGTAAACACGTATTTAGAGCTCTTGTTGAGTTATAGAAGCATGAGAAGTCAAGAATCGCAAAAGAAACAAGTGAGTATACCAATTCAAGGAGAAGTTTTATAAAATTAAAAGTTAATCAACCAAAGTATGAGCCTTGAAGGACTTACCAGAATCAGAGAGTTGGAAGCTGAATGGTTAGCTACGAAATATATGCAAGTTTACAGGACCAACTTACATGAGCATCCTCAAAAGAAAGCACAACTTGGGAATTTCAATTCAAAAGGCTTATAAAGCCAAGAAAGTTTCTCTCCAAATGATAATAGAATAAGACACGGAAGATGTATGAAGCTTAGGAGTTCATGGACTGGTTCTGTTACATGAAACATTGACATCATACAAAATGAAAACCGAGTCTATACATACGTTTTACATTTCATAAGTAGATGAGTTAGTTCCAATAAGGTGCTATGTGCTCTCGGATTGAGCAGCAAACAGACTATTGTGGTCAGAGTCTTGAAAACTCGTGTAGAGTTTAGGTGCATTGCTGATTACAAGAGAAGTAAATGGTCGCTATAAATTATTGTACAAACATGTAAATACAAATACATGCACATATACATTCACATAATAAGCATATAATTTTTTCGTTTTATTACTATTTTTGAAACGCTAAGGATAGAAGCGCGTGAGGATTCCAGGATTAGAAGCTAAAGACCAATGTTATCCCCAGTGCAAACTACCACGCAGGTCTCAACATCCTTTAAGAATAAGAAAGAAAAAAAAAAAGGGAAGAAAACGCAAGAATCCATGTGAACGAAGAGAACTTGCAAAATTTACCAGTTTATTAAACAGAAGACCAGGTTCAGTCCCTCAGTTAATACACAAATGATCTTATAATTGCTGTGTTCTGATGTACTGCCACACAATCGATACCCTGATTTCACAACTTGTGTTATGCACATGAAGCCAAAAGCTGAAAGTTAGCTAACTAACTTCATTACTTCAAGAGATTCCTTCTATGGATAAAAAAGAAATAAGTTATGATAGATAAATTGATTAATCCAACATAAACAACATAACAATATAAATTTGACAATGAGAACATCCAGAAACACCGGATGACTCAAAAGAAGTAAGCATTAGTTTCAAAATCAGCATTAGTTTCAAAATCAAAGATCACTTTCCTCTTAAAATTTTCCCTCGATCTAAGGCGAACCCTTCCCTTTGCCTTCATTTCCAACAGCATCAGTCACCAAAGATGTTGGCCTTTGATCAATCACGTCATCAATAATACCAAACTCCTTTGCCTCGGTTGGGGTCATAAAATAATCTCTGTCCATATTCTTCTGAATAACATCTGCAGGCTGCCCCGTATGTTTTGAGTACAATTCATTCAGTGCATCCCAAACACGAACAATTTGCTTTGTATGAATTGTCATGTCCTTTGCCTGGCCACTGTACCCACCCGATGGCTGATGTATCATAATTGTTGCATTTGGAAGCGACTTCCTTTCACCCTTGGTGCCTGCAGCCAAAAGGAGAGAAGCCATAGACGCAGCTTGTCCTAGGCAAATTGTATTGATGGGAGATCTTACATATTGCATCGTGTCATATATAGCAAGTCCTGTACATTAAACCAAAACAATTATGTTCTCAACCATATACTGAATATCTATATGACAAAAATTTAAACAATATAACAAGATAGACATATCTCATATTAGATTTCAGATAGCATGGCCCATGTCTGTTTTGAGTTAAGAAGTCCAGAAAAGAAACTATAAGTGTGTGTCTGAATTTGATACGTGAAAATAGATGTATTGTGAGAGGGAGAGCCTTGAAGCAACGGGTAAAAGTTGCTCCTTTGTGACCATGAGGTCACAGGTTCGAATCACAGAAACAACCTCTTTGTAAAAATTACAAAAGGAAAGGCTACATACATTGATGACCTTCATCCAACCCTTGCAAAGCGAGGAGCCTTACACATAGAGTACGTTGACTTTTTAGAGTTATTATGATTTCAATCTATGATCTAGAGGAGAAGATTGTTCAAAGATTCTTGATTTAGTTTACTTTGAATAATCTCCACTAGTTTTAATTAAAAAAAAACAATATGCCTTTTAAGTGCAAGATTTATCATTGACAAATATAACAACATATAATCTTAACCGTGAGTATGAAATTAACTAGCATGGTACCATTTATATAAAGTAGTATTTCCTCTAATCACATCAAAATATCAGTAATTGTCACCGATCATCTATACAGGAATAAGAATCTCAATAAAGGATACCGGAGGTACATATCAGCTCAACATTTGGAATGCTTGTACATAAATTTGTCTTCTTCAAATTAGTTAGGAATCATGCATGAAGAAAATCAGCAAATTCAATATCCGATTGAGGCTCA
>JANIIA010039012.1:0-11954 GCA_027478495.1 Erythroxylum alaternifolium
ACTTTACCCTTCCTTATAAGCTTAGGCTCTTTTGGTACTTAAGTTACATGCCAAAAATGCCCTCAATTCATTCTTATACATTTATTCCATAAACTATTATGCTTAATTTAACGGAAAAAAATTTTCGGGGGCTAACAATTTTTAGACTTATTTTATATTTTTGGAAATACAACTATAACTATTCACATCTCTTAACTAAATCTCCATCAAATAGTATAGAAGAGGAACATAAAATTGATGTTGATGAAGATTTCTCACATAATGGAAAAGGAGATCAAATTACAAGTTCTCCATCTAAGAAAAAGAATTCTTCTATGAATAAGAAGGCAAATAAGACACACTCTAACATTTTAGAAGAGGTATTGATTATGATTGGTGAACAATCAAAAGGAAATAATGATTTACTTAAGAAAAAACTGTCCAAAACATCATCCACCGTTGAGAATGGATATGGAGCTTCATCAATTAATCAAAGGACTAATATAATGATGGAATGTTTGAGTTCCTTAGACAGATTGAGTGTTAAAGGTGTGCAGTATGGAAATGTCTTGAAGGCTTTACATAATTCTCCATTTTATATGGAGATTTCTATAAAGATGGCAGATGCAAGAAAGATGGATTGGATAATGTCGCTTTAGTTATTTTTCATATTATTACATACTTAATTATTTTTGATTTGACATTTTTATATTAAGAACTATACCATGGTTTGAACATTTTAGGTATATGTTTTGTATGAATATTTGACTAAATGTTTTTAAGTCGATGTTTTGTATGAATATTTTAAGTTTATGTTTTGTATGAATATTTTAATTCTTATAGTTTAAAAATTTCTAGTATATGTTTTGTATGAATATTTGACTAAATCTTTTGACTAAATGCCTTAATTAATTAATTAATGTTGGTAATGTAGATACATGGATTCCTTATCAAATTTTAAATCAGATTATGATGATGAATGTTGAAGCAAGTTTTAATCTATTTAAAACCCTCAAAGTACTACAAGCGCATAGATCGTAGGTGTTGTATGTGAAGTGTCGATCCCTCGAGGAGTTGTTGACCTAATCTAATTCTAATTTATCAAAGACCTAAAAAATATTTAAAAGAAAATAAAAATTGAACATAAAAGTAAACACGTTAAGATAATTGATTGAAATAAAAATTTAAAATTAACACACAAAGAGAATCAAATTGACCATCACCGATTAATAATGGAAACCACACAAGGAAGATTAGCCGAATATGAAAAAGGAGACTTATCTTATTATCAAATGATAACATGATTACTTTTGAGTTAATATGATATTGGTCCTAGACTTTCGAAGGGTGGATTACTCTCTGTCGAGTTATAATCATTAAACCTTAAATCATAATCCCTAATTGAATTATGAAATTTGGAGTCTCTCAATTAACAAAGGACTCACAATTACAATCAGATCTTAAGCCCTCTAATAAACAAACGGTTCCTCACACAAGATCTCTCTTTGTCTAAATTCCTGATTTGATTATTTGTATGATCTATTAGATTGTTTAAATCCCATTACCCAATCTAATCGTTTTGCTATGAGTTCACTCTCTCGATTTATTACTGAAGTATGAAAATACAACAAATAATCACAACATCCAATGTATTAACATTAAAAGAAATCACTTTAACATTGACTCAAGAACAAATCCCTAAAGAAGTTTAGAACATCATCATCAAACCCAAATCCATCAGTAACAAATCCATCTTATACATTCAAGGGTTGGAATCCATCAGGAAGTTGGCAACACAGCAGCCCTCTTCTTCTCATTCTTCCTTTTTCCTCCTCTCTTCTTCTTCCTCTCTCCTCGGATCTTTCTCAAAAGGGCAGAGGTTGGAGCTATTTTCTAGGTCATTTCTCTGTCTTTATATATTATTTTTCATTTAGGGTAAATTTTAGGATTTTCCCACCCCTAAAAAGTCCCTTGAAAACTTAAAGCTGGAAGGTTATCCACGTCTTTTTTCGCACAGACCACGATCGTTGCCTATAGTGCCACTATCATGGGTCTAAATTTTGCTTTTTTCATGATTATGGCAAATGAGGCCATAATCGTGGCCCAGGGTTTTGCTCTAAGCTTCCTTCAAATCTCCCCCGTTCTTCGATATTTGACTTGAAACAGTAACAAACACATCAAAGCACCTCAAATACATAAAATTTAGGCTCAATGGCATGCTCTAACCTATAAAACACGTAAAACATAAATCTCTATCTAAATAACACAATTCTAACCTAAATAGGCACTAATTATTCAATTTAACAACAAAATACAAACTAAACTACCCTCTAAAATATTATGCAAACTACCATTATCATCATTCTTACACTTAAACTTTTGCTTGTCCTCAAGTAAAGACAAAAAAAAGCAAAACACAACACACCAAACCCAAATAACATAAAAAAACACACATATTCAATAATAGGTCAATGACATTAAACTTCACAAAACAAATTTAACTACAAACACAATCCCTCAAGTTGTTCTTACTTATTAACTTGTGAAATCTGTGTCTAAGAATTTAGGACCAGATATACATACTAATCAATCAAAATTATAACTATCCTTAAGTAGCTTTTCATGAAAATTCGAGTTATTCACTAAGATCGGTAGGATTTATTAACTAACGCACTATTTTTGTTACTTTTAGTTGACATGACCCTAGCCTTTCAACTCAAAGGTAAACATTTGTGATGAATGTCCCCCAGTTACTCAACTAAGCCATGTTTTTATTAAGAGGCTTGGTTAAAATGTCATTATAACCTTTTGATGCGAAGGCAAACATTTGTAATGAATGTCCCCTGGTTTCTCAGCTACATCATATTCTCAACTAACTACTAGCTCTATTCATAACTCGATTTGCTTCAAAAAGGGCTAGTGAAATAGTTATTTATTAAACAAAACACACACTTTTTAAAATTATTTTATTACCTACCTTATTTCTTTAGCTAATCATTCTTATAAAAATTTACTAACAATGCTACGTATTTAATTAACCTAAAATTATAAATGAATATAGTAAATTTCCATAGTGAACGAACCATCATCATATCCTAATTAACATTCATATTTAACTGAAACAATCTAGAACACTAATTTCACAAGGTAATAAGTCTTTACAACCTAAAAGACTATGTTCAAAGTTAAATCAATTACGTTAAGTTCTAGCCATTGACACATTCACACAAATCACACCATGCAATCCTAAACAAAACTAATATACAACATGCAAAATTCACATTTAAATAAAAACATATAATGTATACAACCCTCCCCACACTTGGACAAACCATTGTACTTAATGAGAGAAGAATAAACAAACAATACATAAGGTGGGAATAAAAATAACAAAATAAGAGAAACAAGAGAACAATTGAAAATAATAATAAAATAAAAGACAAGGGTTAGAGTTTAGAACCTATCATGATTATGATGTTAGTGCTGAGACCAAATCTTTTTGACACTGAGATTGCTTTCCTTTCTTATAATTGATTCAAAAGAGTAAGAGAATTGGTAATCCAAACCATTCCAAATAATAAAGACTTATTAAAAGAATTTAAAACTAATCTAATTACACAACAATTTAAATCTACTATAAAACGTGCTAAGTTATGGTCAGTAGCTTGACCTTGTGTCACTGGAAGCATGTTCCATTTTTTGAAAGGAAAGAGATTACTTCTTTTTTCCTTTATAATCACTCTACCAAGATAATATTTACAACGATGCCCATTCACCTTAAAGGTTTCTTTATTTTTAGTTTCCAATTCTAAGGCTCTATGATCAAAAACTTGGGTGATCATAAAAAGTTCACTCCATCACGATTTCAGCTTTCCTGGAGACAGTCTCAACCATGAATTGTATAGCAAAATGCATCTCTTACCTTGAATTCCTTTTGCTTAATATGAGAGTTGTGCCATCTCTTCACCTTCTCCTTATGAAGTTTAGCATTTTCATACGCATTAGAATGAAACACTTCTAGTTCATTTAGTTACAGGAGTAGTTTTTCACCCACTTGCTTCCAGTCGAAGTTTAAAGCTCTCATCACCTAATATGCTCGATGCTCTAGTTCCACAGGCAAATGACAAGCGTTACCATAAGCAAGCCTGAAGGGGGTCATTCTGATAGGTGTTTTGAATGCAATCCTATAAGCCTATAAAGCATCATCTAACCTTAATGCCCAATCCTTCCTAGAGCCATTCACCATCTTTTCTAGAATTCATTGTTAATGACTTCCTCTTATCTTCTCATTTGCAGGTGATAAGTAGAAGCAACTTGATAGTGGACTCCATATCTTTTTAGGAGGGCATCAAAAGATCTGCTGCAGAAATGTGTTCTTCCATCACTTATTATAGTTCTTGGCACTCCAAACTGGTTAAGTAACCTTTTGACAAACTTCCAGACAACCTTCCTATCATTAGTTAGAGATAACATGGCTTCGTCCTAGCAAGATACATAATCTACCCCTACTAGAATATACATGTTCCCTATAGAAGATGGAAAAGGTCCCATAAAATCGATGCCCCATACATTGAAAACCAACTTTTAATCTCTTTTAGAGATGTTGCCTACTCGTTGACACAATCGCACTGTGTCACGAAATCTTGAGCATCTTTAAACAAATGTCGCCAATAAAATCCATACTTGAGTACTTAAATTGTGGTTTTGTTTGCTTCAGAGTGGCCAGTGCATTGAGCATCGTGACACTGTGTTAATATATCCAACATTTCTTCATCTAGAACATACGTCTTACTAGACCATCAACACATGTTTGATATAAGATTGGTTCATCCTATAGATATCGGGTGCATTCATGCAAGAACTTTTTCTAGGGTTGATATGATAGATTGGAGGGAAGTTTACCACCAGCAACATAATTTGTGATATCAGCTAACTAACATTAGGGTTTCATCAAAAAAGTTCTCATTAATATCCTCACTTTACTCGAATTCCCCTCCTTCCAATCGTGATGAATGGTCTACAACTACATGAACTGCTCCTTTCTTATCTCGTATTTCTATGTCAAACTCTTGTAATAGTAACATCTATCGAATAAGTCTCAATTTTGCATCCTTCTTGGCAAAAAGATATTTTAAAGCATCGTGGTTAGTGAATACGATCATTTTAGACCCATCAAGAGGTACGATCAAAACTTGTTACATGCATACACCATTGCGAGTAATTCCTTTTCTGTACTGGTGTAATTAAGTTAAGGTCTTGTAAGGGTTTTTCTTGCATAGTATATTGCATGCAACCTTTTGTCTCTCCTTTGACCGAAAACATAACCTATAGTCGTTCGCATCGTACATGACATCAAATGGGAGTGTCCAATCAGGTGACGTTAAGATTAGGGTTGATGTTAGTGCCTCCTATAATTGATTAAATACAGATAAATAATTTTCATCAAAAAGGAAAGGTACATCCTTGACTAACAAATTTGTCAAGGTCTTGCAATTTGTGAGAAATATCTAATAAAATGACAATAGAATGCAAGGATTCTTAGGCCATTTGTGACAAATATCTAATAAAATGATGGTAGAACCCCACATGGCCTAAGAATCCTTGCACACCCTTGAAGTTGATTGGAGGTGGGATTTTCTCTATAACTTTTGTTTTCACTCTATCCATTCCAAACCCTTGGTGCGAAATCTTATGCCTGAGCACTATCACCTTTTGCACCATAAAGTGGCATTTCTTCCAATTCAACACTAAATGTGATTCTTCACATTTTTGGAGCACCCTATCAAAATTGGTTAGACACATCTAAAAAGAGTCTCCAAAAATTGAAAAATCATCCATGAAAACTTCCATTATGTCCTCAATCATATCTACAAAGACAGACATCATACATCTTTGAAATGTAGTTGGGGCATTGCATAATCTGAAAGGCATCCATCTACACGCAAAGGTACTATAAGGACATGTGAATGTAGTCTTTTCTTGATCCTTAAGGTATAAGAATATCTAATTATATCTCGGGTAACCATCCAAAAAGCAGTAGAATGAGTGACCAACTACTCTTTCTACCATTTGATTTATGAATGAGAGAGGAAAATGATCTTTTTTAGTCACCTTGTTGAGCTTGTGATAGTCTATGCAAACTCTCCATCTCGTGACTGTTCTTGTCAAAATTAATTCCCATTTTCGCTCTCCATTATAGACATTTAGGCTTATACCTTGAATATTAAATATTTTCCATCCTATGGCCTTCATCCGCTTCCTAACAATAGCTACCACCCTAATCTCTTATTTCTCATCTAGTTGGTTAGAAATGATGATGAGTAAAGTTTGATGTTTACCTAGGAATGTATATCTAAGATGTACAGGAAAAGGTTTAAGCTTAAAGAGGGTGGTTTCTCTATGGAGGGTAGTATAGGTACTTTGCACTAATATGTCTTGATGAGTTTGAACATCCGACTCCTCCATCTCATCATCTCCTTTAGACTTGTCCTTGTTCCCCTTTTCTATTGTATAGTCTGTCTCCACTTCTATTGATTTCAACTCTATAACGCAATTCTCTATTTGTTCTTGCTTACTTTTATCCATAATGTCAATTTTCATACATGCATTGCTTTCCTTCAGATTCTTTAAAGCCTTGTTCATATAAATTCCACTTGATCTTTACCAATATGAAGTGTCAGTTTTCATTCATGAACATCAATTAATTCTTTTCCTGTGTTGATGAAAGGTTGCCCAAGATTTAGTGGAGAAATCTTATCCTCCTCAAAGTCCAGAACCACAAAGTCCACATAAATAATAAACTTGTCCACTTGCATTAAAACGTCTTCCACCACTCCAAACAGTCTTTTAATAGATTAATCTACTAACTGAATTAGCATTGATGTTAGCTTGACCTCTCCAAGTCCCAATTTTCAAAAGATCAATAAGGGAATAAGATTGATACTTGCCCCTAAATCGCAAAGACACTTTATGAATTCAAATTCACCAACTATATAGGGTATTGTGAAACTTTTTGGATCTTTCAGCTTAGATGGTATCTGGCTTGTTACTATTGGACTACAGGTGCCTGTTAAAGCGACCATTTGGTTATCTTTCCAAGTACACTTCTTTCATACTATATCCTTCAAAAACTTAGCATATTTGGGCATGTGTTCTAAAGCGACGACGAATGAAAGATTAATCTGCAACATCTTTAATTTCTCCAAAAATATTGAAAATTGTGCATCTAGTTTAGTCTTTTACCATTGTTAAGGATATGGAACTTTGGGTGGATCTGGTGGAGGAGCAACATAAGGAGGGTATTCGCTTATGTCTACATCTTTATCTTTTTTTTTGTTCTTTCTTAATAAGAGGAGGGTTTGCAACTTTCATCTTTGTGGGTTGTTCAATTTCCTTCCCACTTCAAAGTGTGATAGCTTTTAGTTGCTCCCTCGATGTTAAGGTAGAACTACTTGGGAGACCTCCTGCACTTTGTGCAGATAAATCATTTGATAATTGGCTCAACTAAACCTCTAATTTGTGGATGGATGAAGCATGATTCTTTGTTACTTGTTTGAATCTACCTTCCAAACTCTTTTAAGCATCATCTAAGCTTCCATGCTTCTCCAAGATTCTATTCAATTTAGCTTCTGGGAAGTTGGTTTCTCCTATTGGAAATTGGGTGGCCCTTCAGGTTGGAATTGACCTCTCTAGAATTTTTTTACCACAAAAAATTTGGATGATTCTTCAACACAGGATTGTACAAATAGAGGTTGTTCCCTCTACCATAACCAAACTATGCTCCTATAAGTAACTTGCTCCGTTTCATTACCTTGCATCAAGAAATAGTCGATGGTATCATGATTTTTCTAGTCGCATAGCTTGCTTCTTTATTAAATGGCCTCAATAGGGGCTGAAGAAGAAGCTTTCATGTTGTTCAGTTGTTGAGTCAAGTTGTCAATCTTAGCTTGCATTTTTGTAATTGGGTCAACAACTAAAGCTCCTTTTTGCTCACTGATAGTTGTAGGTTGTCTACTCGTGTCATTCGTCCATAGAGAGCTGTTACTGGCCATTTCTTCAAGCAACTCCTCTATTTCATCAACAGTCTTTTGTATAAGCGATCCACCTGATGATGCATCTATAGTACCTCTTGTGGATAGATTGACTCCATTGTAGAAGGTTTGCAAAAGGTATTCTTTTAGTAGGTTTTAGTATAGACACCTCCTTTATAAATCCTTATATCTCTCTTATGCCTTGTAAAGTGATTACCCTTCACTCTGTTGCAAGTTTGTAATTTCTTTTATCATCTTTGTAGTTTTAGTGATGAAAAAACACTTGTCTAGGAATTCATATATCAATTTCTCCCACATTGTGACATTTAAGGGAATAAGAGAGTGATACCAAGCTTTGGCTTTATCCCTTAACGTAAAGGGGAAAAACCTTATCCTAACTGTATCTTTCGACATCCCATGATATCGAAAGGTATCACATATTTCGAGGAAGTTCACTACATATGCATTGGGATCCTTATTAGTTAGTCCGTAAAATTGCACATTTGTCTGCAACATGTTTAGTAAGGCCAACTTAATTTCGAATGAAGGTGTTTGAATAGGAGGTCTAACAACTCCTTGATTGGTTACATTAAATCTTGATCTCATGAAATCTATGAGGTCATGGGTGTAGTATGTGAGGTGTTGATCCCTCGAGAAGTTATTGAACTAATCTAATTCTAATTTATCTAAGGCCTAAAAAATTATTAAAAAAATAAAAATTACACAGAAAAGTAAACATGTGAAGATGATTTATTGTCATAAAAATGTAAAATTAACATACAAAGAGAATAAAATTGAGCATCGCTAAAATTAACATACAAAGAGAATAAAATTGAGCATCGCCAATTGACAATGAAAATTACACAAGGAAGATTAGCCGAATATTAGAAGGGGGATTTATCTTATCATCAAATGCTAACATGATTACTTTTGAGTTAATACGGTATCGGTCCTAGACTTTCGAAGGGTGAATTACTCTCTCTCAAGTTATAATCATTAAACCCTAAATCATAACCCCTAATTGAATTATGAAATTTGCAATCTCTCAATTAACAACCCACAATTAAAATCAAATCTTAAGCCTTCTAATAAACAAATGGGTCCTCACACGAGATCTCTTTTCGTCTAAATTCCCGATTTGATTATTTGCGTGATCTATTAGATTATTTAACTCTCATTACCCAATCTAATCATTTTACTATCTGTTCACTCTCTTGATTTATTACCGAAGCATGCAAATACAACAAATAATCACAACACCCAATGTATTAACATCAAAAGAAATCAGATTAACATTAATTCAGGAACAAATCCCAAAAGAAGTTTAGAACATCATCATCAAACCCAAATTCATCACTAACAAATCCATCTTATACATTCAAAAGAAAGAAAACAAAGATGAAATGAAGTCATTTGGAAGGGTCGAAATCGATTGGGAAGATGGAAGCATAGCAACCCCTTCTTCCCCTTCTTCCTTTCTCCTCTTTCTCTCTCCTTTGATCTTTCTCAAAGTGGTAGAGGTTGGAGCTATTATCTAGGTCACCTCTCTTTCTTTATATGGTATTTTCCATTTAAGGTAATCCTTCATGCCCAAAAAGTCAAAAAAGTCCCTCTAAAAATTAAGTATAGAAGGATGTCTACATCTTCTGTCGCGTAGGCTATGGCCCATAATGCCACGATCATGGCATTAAATTTTGCTTCTTTCACATTCTTGGAAGATGAGGCCACGATCGTGGCACCTCCACCAGGCCTCTGTCACCACCCTGGGTTTTGCTTTTAGCTTCCTCCGAATCTCCTCCGTTCTTCGATATTTGACCTAAAACACTAACAAACACATCAAAGCACCTCAAATACACAAAATTTAAGCTCAATGGCATGGTCTATCCCATAAAATACTCAAAACACAAATGTCTAACTAAATAACATAATCCTATCCTAAACATGAACTAATTATTCAATTTAACAATTAAACACATACTAACCTACCCACAAAAACATTATGCAATCTACCACTATCATTGAACTAATAAAGGTAGTTATTATTTCTCTAATTGGGGAAGAGAATAAATGTTTTCATTTACAAAAGCAACCATATAGAACTTCTGCTTTATCATGTCATAATTGGACATTATAAATTTTGAATGAAAATGTTACATGGATTATAAGAACTTAAGAATGAGCAAGATAATCTTCTTTAGCTTATTTGATGAGTTAAATAGTTTAGAAAGCTTAAAGCTAACAAGCCATTTGGTTAGAGAGGAACAAGAAGCAATTTTCCTATTGACTATAGGGCATTGTGAGACAATTGGATTCAATGCAGAATGCTTTCAACATTTGACCTAGATAATTTTAAAGTACTTTCGTAAAATCTTATATAGAGTCAATCGTCATGTAAAAAAGAGTCATTACTCTACCATCCTTTACTAATACACCTCTTGAGGTTAAAAATAATTCAAAATTATTTCTATATTTTTAGGTACAGTAATATATCTAATTATTATTTTCATTATGTCCTTATTATTAACAATTATTTTAATTTTGCAGTTTTATTTTTTAGGATTGTATAGGAGCAATAGATGGTACACATATTAATGAACATGTCCAACTGATGAATAAATACCATATATGAGTAAAAGAACTTATCCAACCGAAAATATTTTGTGTTGTTGCCTATTTGATATGTGTTTCACATATGTAATAGCTAGATAGGAAGGTACTATAACTGAATCTCGAGTTCTTTTAGACATACTGACAATATAGCAAATCAATTTCCTATACTGCCACCAGGTATTACATTATTTTAGATAAACATTGTAATTATGATTAATTTTTAATAACTTTTTGTTAATATTATGTTCTTTATATTTTAGGTAAGTTCTATTTGTTTGATTTAAGCTACACCAATATATCTGGATTTCTTTCACTATATCGAGGTGAAAGATATCATTTGTGAGATTATAAAGGAAGAGGAAGATCTCAAGGTCCACATAAATTGTTTAACAATAGGAATTCTTTATTAAGAAATATAATTGAAAGATGTTTTTGCATTCTAAAAATAAGATTCCCTATGCTTTCAAACATGCCGAGTTATGATATGAAGAAAAAATGTATAATTTTATTGCTTGTTATGTTATACACAATTAGATTAGAATTCATAGACAAAGCAATGAATTATTATCAATTATGTTGAAAAATGAAGAGTAAATTAAAGAAAGAGAAAATGAAAATGTAAGTTCTCAAATGGAGTATAATATCACTTCAGCACAACTTTGAACTATGTCTTAGAAGCAGAATGATTTTTTTTGAATAAAAAGTATTTCATTTAAAAAAATGAGCATACACAAGATTCATCAACAAAAATACAATTCATATGAGGCTAACCCCTAGAAGGACACAAAGTTAAACAAAAGTATACATCTGTTAAGTTAAGGAGACTTCACTCCTTCTATTGATTTTGATGAAAGTCAAATAATAATAATAATAGAAGAGTATGTGAACTGTTTTGATGAGTTTGTTAAGTGTGTAGATAAATGTAAGAGGCACAAATCATCAAGTCCAGATGATATTCAAGCGAAGTCATCAGATGAAGCGAATTTATTAGATGAAGCAAAGTAATCAGACGAAGCGAAGACATCAGACGAAGCAAGGATATAAGATGAATTATACAAAACAAATCAAGACGTTATAATTAAAGAAAAACTTACAACGTTAGTTAGTTAGTTAGTTGGAGTTGGTTACATGACTCAACTAACAACTGATCTCTGAAGATTCTACGAGCAGTTTTCAAGAAGACTATTGGAGATTTAGACTATAAATATCACTTATAGTCATAAACATAAACAAAAAATATACAATATACACAAGACATAACCTTACAACTCTGAACCTTCAACTCTCAATTCTTTACTTACGATACTGTAAAAAAATAGCTTGAGTGAAAAGAAG
>JANIIA010039023.1:0-11954 GCA_027478495.1 Erythroxylum alaternifolium
TTATATTATTACTTACTAATATATAACATTGCTTTTTTATAGGACCAAATACAGCAGACTATTGAGCGGCGGTCTCAACAATCTGAAAATGTTGATGAGACTGACAGTTACTTGGAAGCAGTTGGTGGTAGGGATCGTCGGTGTTCTCAACGGTGAGCCGCACTTGTTCAATGGGAGACACATCATCGTCTTTCAAGGTAAAGGGTGCTTCATGGTCAGGGTGTTTGATGGTGGAGAACGGGGTTTCCACTTGAAGACTGCCCATTTTGAGAGTGGTGAGAAATGAAGAGAAGGTTAAGTTTTTGCAACTGAAGAAAAGACTTTATGAGTAGATACTGAGAGATAAGCTTAATGTAAGCATAATAAAGTCTTGGTCTTCTAACGACGACGACGACGACGACGACGACGATATATACCCATCATATCTTTGTTTTTTTAAAAAAAATCGGTACTGCTGTGCACGGTGTTAAGAGGTAACAAGTGAGAATAGAAAGAGGGTGGAGTTGTCTTCTTTTGGGATGGACGTGGTCCCTGGAGAAAGCCGAGATTATGAAATGTTTACTCAACTTGTGTCATTGAGCAGAAAGTCAGAAGAAGTGTCTTAGTCTGAAGATAAGTTTCCACGGTTTGGTACTGAATTTCCCAGAAGTGTCTTAATCTGAAGACAAGTTTCCACGGTTTGTGACTGAATTTCCCTTCACATCTTGCATCACCTATATTCATTCTATAGTTCTTGGGTTCAAATAAGAACATGAAAGAGGTTTAATGGATTTTCGATTCAGTGATTGAGTCGACTTACTCTCTTAGTTCATACTTTGTTGGATGAAGAAAGGAAATAGTAATAGATGAAGAAAATTTTCTCTCTTTCGGTTGTGTTCCTAACTCTCTTCTTTTCTCCTTTTGCTTACCCCATATATCAAACCCTCGATTATTTTGATGTGCTTGTGTTTTAATCGTAAGAGAGAGTGATAAATCTTTTTTAGTGTTAACTCATGAACACGAGGTATGACCTTTAATGAGTTTGTTCCTCTTTCTGACTTCTTTTATTAGTTTCCTTTTCTAGGTTGATATAATATTGATGAATATTTTTGCTACTAAGTACTATCCCTTTTTTTGCTCTTTTCATTTTAATTTTATTTCTCGGTGATTTTTACCTAGTTAATATATTTCCTTTGATTTTTGAGTTTTTGTTTGATTGTTGAGAAAACTTGAAAGCATCATTAGTAAATAGGTGTCAACTTATGTCAGGGTCCACTGGCAAAGACCGTAGCCATGCGCATAATAATCAAACCAAAATAGAAGTCGGGGAGTGGAATTTGGCATGATAGTAAAATCTTCATTTGACTAAAGATGGATCACATATATGAAATGAAAATGGAAGGTAGGCGATAAGGCTATTTGCCTATTTCCAAGAAGAAGTGTCCCACCAGACCTAGAAACATATGTATCCGTATCAAATGAAATCCTACAATTCAGGGACAAAAATAGAGAGAATCTCGTTCCGTGTGAGACGGGAATAGGGTACAGAACACGCTCCGTAAGTAGCACTCCACGTGACCTATTCCATTTTTGCTGATCTGATGCAGTTTTAATTCATTTACCCATACATTTATAACAACAGTGTTGAAATAATAAAAGTGAAAAAAGTAATTTCTGGAAGCAGGGAGAAGGATTCGAGATCAAAGATTCCACCCAACCGCTTACATATCAATTGACGTGGTCTTTGGATGACAATTTCTCATATTAATTAATAAGAAAGAATTCACTCTTTAAAAGACGGGTTAGGATTTAGCCTGCAAGGCATGGGATATACTTTATAGAGATGTTGCCCATTTTTAATGAAAAGCCCGCAGAATAATGTTATGAGGTTGATGCACTTAAGTATATAGTCTCGTGAGATTGAATGGAAGAGCAACCATAGAATAGAATCCCTAAAAAGTTTTATCTACAAAACATAAACGTCGCACGTAATTATATATGACATTTTTTATTATCATCGATTATACTTTTTAGCGATAAATTGTTTGTATCGAAAATTTTTTTTAATGACGACTTAAAAAAAATGTCCTAGATGTTATTTTAGGACTAAAATTCAGCAATGATCTGTTTTCGTCTTAAATAAGTTTTTGGGATGATATGTTATTTTGTAGTGATGTTAAATTTGGTTGCTAAATGTTTTGTTTGTTGCGGTGTTTGTTTATTCCCGTGCGGCGACGTGCCTGTTTACGTGTAGTAGATATAGATACCGGTGTCGAGCGTTTTAAGGAAACTGCAAAGAGCCTATATAATCAGTACATGTTGTCGTACGACCCAATCTTTGTTATTTCCGGAATATGTTGTGTCCGATCAAAGTAATCTAGATATTACAGTGTCCTTGTCTGGTGATTCAACGACCCTTTTCCCGTTTCAGTTGGTAGCTTGTGGATTTTCGTTTTATGGTGTTGTTCGTTGGTTCTATGATTGTAACGGTCCAATCTTGACCTCTGTTTTACGTTCAAGATGTTTTATTACTGTAAGGTAGGGATTTGTCTCTCTTAGCTTCTTCTTCTAGTGTTTATGGGTTTGGAAGGAGCCGGAAGATTGCGCATTGCCGCTTTATTTTTCTTGCAGTTGTTGATGGGATAATGAACTTGAAACCATCGGCAGCTTGGATTCGTTAGCAACCACTGGAAGGATTCTGATTTATGTCCTTTCTTATCCCATTATGTGGGTGTTTGTGAACATCTTTTATCAGGCAGTTTTGGTTTTGTTTGTTTTCATCTCCTTCTCAACTTATCTGGAGTTAACAAGGAGGGAATTTTGATGAGATTTTCGCAACTCCAAGTATTTAAGGGTTTTTGGATGTTATGAAACTCAAATTGGTACGTTGAAAAAGTCTAAACGTCTATTTGGTTAAGAGGTTAATAATTGAACGAAACCGAATCTAATATACTTTTATTGTTTAAAAAATAATTTTATAAGAAAATAAAATAGGATAGGATAAAAGTGAAAGATTTGATGTTACATTCTATTATATCTTAAACAATAAAAATAAAAAAATTTTAATTCAAAAAATTTAGAATAAAATATAAATTAATAAATATAAACTCCCTAACATATTTATAACTTTCGTAATACCATAATTTATCCTTACCCTAATAACAATAACACAATACATTGTGTTCGTCGTTAGCAGTCATAGCAGGAGAGTGGCGTTGGCAGGGGACCATTCTTATCTCTTCTTTTCACACAAAAAATCCATTTTGTTGTTAAGTCCGACCACAACTTGACGCCACACATTCTTATCGGCCGACAATCACCAATCGAACCCCACAACCATAGTTAATGCTGGGTCAGCGTCTTTTTCTCTTTTTGCTTTTTTTTCAATTAAAGTTCTTATCTTGCCCTCAATCGATTGTTTTCTTTCTCATTTTCCAGTTTTGTGTATGTACTTGGACTAGTTGTGCGCAAATTAGTAGTCGGTATGTTCTCATTGTTTTAACTTGGATGTGTTTAGTGCAAAGTTAATACAAGTTTTGATGCTTTCATCTTTTTATTCTTTTTTCATTTTTTATTGTTGGGTTTTTCTGAGTGGGTTATATTTTTTACAATTAGTGCACATGGGATGGTAAATGGAAACTTAATTTGATGCCGATATGATAAAGACATCAAATTTATGAACTTTTGATTATCTTAAGAGGAAAATTAGAAGGACCAAATGGTTTATATGGCAAGTTTCTGGTTGTGTTATGGGCAATCCAAAATTGTAATGTAATAGCTTTATTATGTATAGAAACAATGTATATCTACTGAGAAGGGATAGTGTTACAGCATGCTGAGTGTCATGTAAATGCAGGACGCAATTTTTGGTTGATAGTTGGAGAAAGTATCTAAAATAGCAAATGAAATTCCATCATAGATGCTTCATTGTATACCTATTTTCCTTGGAATTTGACACTTAAGGTTCTTAGAACTCAGAGTTGTCAGAAGGTGGCAAAACATTGAATTTACGAAGTTCCACCATATCTTGTTACAGTTGAAACTCGTGTTCTTTCATCAGGGACTATTAGTTATGTGATGTTCCAGGCATCAAATAGCTCATCATATCTGCCAAATTGTTTTTCATAGTGATCGAGCCCAATGGATTTAACACACACATGTATAGTATGTTAGTGACAATTTTGAGTTATTAAATATGGATACATTAAGTATATGGTGGTTCACATTCTTTAACCTTTGTTATGAGTTGCTAGAGTGAAGTTCCCATTGTACATTTTGGTCTTATGCAAAGAAAGTAATTGTAGTGGAGAGAATAATTTGTACCTTTTTTAAGCTTGCTGTGTAGTCAGTTCATCTATAACTTTACACTCTTTTAATTTGCAGAGAGATGACCATAAATCTCCAGATACTGCAGTCTGTTTAGAAGGCAACACATCTGAAGTCCTTGCACAGGCATTGCAAGAGAAGGTTCAATTGTACATGATCTCCTTCTTGTATGGTTGCCCTTAGGTCATTATTTCTGCTACTGTTTGGGATAAGTCTGCTTTTTTGCACTCAAGTGCCTGTTCTTTTCCATATCACTAACTATCACATTTAGGTTGTCAAGTTGCATCCTTTTCTATATTAACAAGTCGAAAGTTTAACACTTCTTTAAGTACTTTGTTTGCTTGTGAAATGGTTGTATTTAATATTTTGTAAATTTTTATTATTAAGAAGTGTTTAGTATGAAATTATGAGTTGACTGACAATTCGAAGGTGTAGTAAATGGTGAAAATGACACACTCCATCGAAATGGAACTTAAGCTAAATCGACTTATATACATTTAAGAGTTAAAAACTATTCATTATATACATTAAAATATTCACATTTGATTTTAATGAGATTCTAGCAAATAAATTATATTTTAATAAAAATAGAAAGTAAAGTTGCCAAATTCCGGAACGAAATCTATATTGATTTTAGTACTGATACGATACTAGATATTATTTTAGATGAACATTTTAAATTATAAAATAATATCTTAATTTTTATATTATTTAATTTATTTTATTATTATAGTTAAAATAAAAATATTTTAAATTTGACTTAATAACTCAATTTATTAAATTAACATAAAAATATTTTATTTTATCCTTGTAGTTAATTTTTAAACTAAATTCCATATTTTTGATATTTCGAGTTTCATTTATGTATTGATCAATACTATTGATATAAATTGACATTTTGAGATACACCTTAATATAAATATTTATTATCATATAACTTATTTTAATTAGTACACATAACACAAAATTTTCAAAGAGCAAAAGAACTTTTTGGTATACTTATTAGGGTTGTTTGTTTGCATATATTTCTATATAAATGTAAATATAAATAAATTATTTTTAAATATAAATCACATAGAATAGAATAAAATAAAATTTAATATAATAAAATTTATTGAATAATTAATAATTTTATTTTTATAAAATTAATAATGAATTGTATATTAATTAATAATAAAATAATAAAATTTTTATTATTTTAAAATAGACAATATATAAAAAATTATTTGTTACGATTGTGACTTGACCGTAACTTTTTAATTGGACATAATTTCTTTTTTAAAATCATAATGTTAAACTTTCTGCAACAACCATTTAAATAACAGATTTGAATTAGGAATTTGAAATATGAGAGAGAAACTCTAGCTTCCCTCTAACTTCTCCCTTCACACTCATCCAAACCTTAGATTTGAAACTTTTCACCCACCATTCCCACCCTAGATCTGAAACTCTTCACATACCTCTCCCAGCCAATTCCTATAACCCTACAAGCTTCCTCCTAGCTTTCTTGATGATCTCTATACCAACACTACCAACTAAACTTTTAACCTCTAAATCTAACACGGAAACAGATTTTCCACCTCTTTTAGCTATCTTTAAAACAACCACATCCCCAAACCCTCTCCCTATTCCCTCCTCTCAACCCCAACTACCTACTGTCCAACCTACCCCTCCTTCCCTCCCAACTTCAACCCTTCCCGCCACATCTGCTTCATCTGCCCCTACCGTAGGGGATTCTGTTAGAGGCCCTAGAAAGACTTGGACGCAAGTTGTGAGAGATAACTCAGACTCCTCTTTGATTTTCAACCCTCCAATGGAGATAGAGGGTAAATTAATCGTTGCCCCTAGTCTCGACATCCTACAGGAAAGAGTTAGGACTTGGGAAGCTACTCTCGTTGGATTCTTTATGGAAAAAAGGCTAGCCTTTCCAGTGATTCAAGCTTGGGCATAGAGGAACTGGAAAGGAAGAGTTTTAATGGAGGTTATGCTAATAGAAGAAGACAACTTGATATTCTCCTTCTCATATAAAACAGAAACCCATAAGGTAGTTGAAGAAGACCCTTGGCACATCTTACAACTCCCTTTATTTCTTCAATCTTGGCAACCGGGTATGGAGCTAGAAAAAATTAGATTGAAGAACATTCCCATATAGGTAAATATTCACAATATTCTACTAGAATATTGGACTACTAAGGGTTTGAGCTTGCTAGCTAGCTACTTAGGGCAACCCATTTGTATGGATGAAAACAAAGCTCTTAGGAAAAGGGTTGGATATGCTTGATTATATGTGAGCATGGACATTTCTAAAGACATGAAAGACAACATCCCAATCTTAAGGTTGGCAACTGAACACTCTGTTAGAGAAGGTAAAGTACTGGTAACATATCAGTGGAAACCCTCTTTAAAAGCTCAAAGTAACGAATGGAAACCAACAAGGAAAGTATTCAATAGAGGGGACTATTGGGAGGTCATAGGAATAGATAAACATACATTAGAAGCCAGTAAAGATCCTGAGGAGGTAGAACAAAGTTCTGAGAATCATGTTTTAGCAAGGGTTAATATGGACTCTCCTAAAAGTGGGGAGAAAGTGAATGATGAGGAAAACCCTGACCCAATCCAGTAGGACGGAGATCTTCAAAAATCGGAGGGAGACTAAAATCAGTCACCATTGAATGTTGGGGAGAAAACGAAGGAAGTAGGAGGCTATGTTTCTAGTGGAGGATTTCTAATTCCCTTGCAGAATGAACTAAATTTACATAAGGAGGAACTGTAGAATGACACTTCACAAGAAGAGCAATTTGACCAAAGGGAAGAATACTCTCATATGCCTTTGATCGTATGGAATGTACGTGGAATAAACAACCCTTCTATGCTTAATGCACTAAGGGATTTTGTTCTAAGCAAAAAACCCCTATTTTTTTATCTATTGGAAACTAAAATTAGAGAAGATAGGCTGAATAAACTATGTTGTTTGGGTAGCAAGAGGCTATTTATTTCAAACTATCAGAGTCATGCCTATGGACAGATTATTATTGCTTATGATAGTAATTTTTTAGAGATGAGGGCCTTAGAATACAACCAGCAATTTATACATACTGAGCTCTATTTCAAAATGGAGAATTCTAGAGTTTTAGTTACTTTTGTCTATGGTTTTAATACAGTGTTCCAAATGACAGATCTTTGGAATTTTTTGCGAAGGATTAAGACTATGGTTATTGCCCCATGGATGGTTAGCGGTGACTTTAACACTACTTTATTCAGGTTGAAAGCAGAAGGTAATTGCAATTTACTTAACTATTCTCCTAACATGTTTGATTGTATATAGAAGGTAGAACTCATTGACTTAAAATTTAAAAGCCATCGGTTCACTTGGACAAACAAACAAAGATCAAATTGGCACATTAGGAAAAAAGTTGAATAGGGTAATGGTGAATATGGAATGGTTGAATACTTTTTCAAGAAGTGTAGTGCAGTTTCTGGACCCTAGAATGTCATATCATACTCCAATGAAAGTTGTTAATATGTTCACATCTACCAAAATCCATCATCCATTCAGATTTAACAATTTTCTAGTGAATATGGAAGGTTTTCAAGATGCAATAATGAAGGGTTTGGAGGGTGAGTTTTATAGTACAAAGCGGTTCATTTGCCTCCAAAAGCTAAAGTCTGTCAAAGTAGAGTTAAAGATTCTCAATAACCGAGGAGGTAGGAATATCTCTAAGGAGTTAGACTCAGCTAGAGACAACCTATCAACCATCCAGAAAGATATGGCAGATAATCCCACTGATGTTTCTATAGCTACAGCTGAAAGGGAAGCTCTTAAAAATTACTTGCAATGGGTGGATAATCATTACTCTCTATTAAAGCAGAGATTTAGAGTTAACTAGATAAAGGAAGGGGACAAGTGCTCTAAATTCTTCTTTAACTAGATAGAGAGGGTAGTCTTCACTATGAATGGCTCTAAGGCTCCGGGTCCTGATGGTTTGAATAGGGTTTTTTATCAGAAAACCTGGAGTAAAGTTGGGAGTATTGTTAAGGAGGTTGTGCATGAATTCTTTCAAACAAGAGTTCTGCTGAAAGAGATTAACAAGACATTTCTTTGTTTGGTTCCTAAACATTCCAACCTGATCTCATGGAGCGAATGCAAACCTATTTCCTGCAAAAATTTCCTCTATAAAATCATTGCCAAAATATTGGCAAATAGATTGAAGGAGGTTTTGCACCTCCTCATCAGTGAGAATCAAGGTGCTTTTATGAGTAGTAGGGATATTGGAGATAACGTTCCGCTAGTTCAAGAACTACTGAAAGGGTATAATCGCAGCAACAGTCCTCAAAACTGCACTATCAAAGTTGATCTACAGAAAGCTTTTGACAATGCACACTAAAGTTTTCTAATTCAAACCATGGAACTCATGAAATTTCCCCCTAAATTCATAAAATGGATTCATGAGTGCATCTCGATTGCCTCTTATGGTAGGTATACTAATAAATGGGAGTCCCTCGGAGATTTTTAAAGGCAAAAAAGGACTGAGATAAAGGGATCCTCTATCCCCTTATCTATTCCTAATTTATATAGAGGTCCTTACCCAAATGTTAAAGCAGAATGTTTTTAAGGACTCCAATTTTAAATACCATGCTAAATACAAGAAACTCTCTCTAACAAGCTTATGTTTTGCAGATGATCTTATTCTTTTAAGCAAAGGCTAATGTCCATTTAGCCTCTCTTCTGATGAATACTCTCAGCCTTTTCAAGGAGTGGTCAGGACTAGGTATTAACATTCAAAAGAGTTTTTTCATACTCTCCAAAAGTGCATCCCATCTTGCAAATGCCTTGCTTATAGCTACAGGAATGGAAGCTAAGGAACGTCCTCTTCATTATCTAGGGATCCCTATACAATCCAGGAGGCTGAGGTTTTGTGAATGTTTACCCTAATTGAGAAAATACAAAAATGATTGGGCTCTTGGACAAATAGAGCCTTTTCCTATGGTGGGAAACTCCAGCTTCTGAAATCTGTCATTATGTCCATGCAAATCTATTAGTGCTTGTACCTTTTCCTTTCCAAGGGGCTTATCAAAACGATTAAAAAACTTATGAAGCAGTTTCTATGGGGGAAAGGTAATGGAGAAAGAGGAATAGCAAAAGTAAGTTGGAAGATTGTCTGCCAACCGAAAGTGGGAAGGGATTTAGGTCTGGAACCCATCAGTAAGAAACATAGGCTACTTATGACTAAGAGGATTTAGAGAATATTAGGAGAAAAACAATCTCTGTGGATTAAGTGGATCCACATCTATATATTAAAGGGAGAGAGTCTTTGGGCTCTAAAGATTAAGGATAGCTATTCTTGATTCTTTAATCAAATCCTAAGAATGAGGGAAGAAGCTCAGCAGAATGTTACTCGCCAAATAGGGACTCGTGAACGCATTTCATTTTAGTATGACAATTGGACAGGGCAAGGAGCCTTAATCCAAAACCAATTAGCTATATCTCTATTGAAGATATTCCCTAAGAAAACAAAGCTACATGAAATAGTCAAATATGGTGCATGGCTGTTAACATCAAAAGAGATGAGAATCTTGTCTATTCAGCAATTTAGAAGCTTAGGAGATAATGATATCTATCTATGGCATGGAGTCCCAAATTCAAAAATTTCTATGAGGGAAGCTAGGAAGTTGAGGGATGGGACTGTAAACAGTGTAGAATGGTCTTCCCTAATTTAGAACAAATTTCTTATACCTAATGTTAGCTTTTTTCTCTAGTTAGCTACTTTGGACAAACTAAGCACATTGAATCGGTTCAGGTTCCTGTCCTTATCTAAAACTTGTATCCTTTGCAATCTTGAGGATGAAACTAGTGAACACCTTTTCTTTAAATGTGTATTCACTAAAGAATTGTAGATAAAAATCTCGAGCCTGTGTGTTCTTGGGTTTAACTATTATAGCTTCTCTAACATTCTACTACAGCTACCTCGTATACACATTTCTAGAACTGACAGGGATATCTTAATGATCTCGGTGACCACATGTACTCAATCAGTATGGAAGGAGAGGAACAACAGAAGATTCAAGGGGGAAACAATTCCTATAACCTCTCTTATAGATCTCACAATTGCTAGAATTAGGGAACAACTGATTACTCATCAGTTGCACCTTTACTGTAGTATGTGTATAGTTCTCACTTGGAGATTATAACCTTTACTAATTTCTAAAGTAAGCTACTTTAGTAACATCATACAAACATTTAACCTAGCACAGTACAGATCATTCCAGTAATCCCTATAATTTAGTCAGGGTTCACATTAGATTAGTTCAAAAGGAGATCATGCATAATCCACTTATTTTAGTTCAGTTTAGAGCAGGACAGAAAAAGAACACATATATATCTTCTCATTTCTCTAGATCTCTAATGAAATAAAAGGGTTTATGGTTCTTACCTGAGGGACATGACAGGACTTTCTCACTACTCATCATTTATAATAGCCTCGTGTCGGTTTACTATAGATCGAAAAGGTCTAGGACAAGTTATTCGGGAAGATACAAAGGTACTATAGAAAGGAGAAATCGGATGGAAAACCTTACCTCAGAGATGTTCTTCCCTTCGGATTAATCTTTGTTGAGATGCATCTCTAGATCTTCAAAAGAAATAGAGTGGAGGAGTACAGGATCGAAAGCACTATTAGGGGTAAGGTGTAACAATAGTGGAAGATGTGACTGTTACCTGGAAAGTGAGATCCATGGCGAAAAGAAAGGTGGAGGCAACCATTAGAGGAAAGGGAAAGGAGATCCACCGTCAGTCATTCCAGAGGTTCGCCAGAGGTTTGCCTCTGTTTCCAAAAATGAAGTGGAGAGGAAGAATCGAGAAAGTAATGGGTCGGTATGCCCTAATTGTATAAGATGGTTGTTTACTTCGTTTCCATACGATGTCGTTCTCTCATTACTCAAACAAACTAGAAATTTCTAGTGGGTCTATTCCCATGTGATATGCTGTTTCTTCTCTATTATTCAATGAAATTATTTAATTTCTCAAAAAACAACTATTTTAATATAAGGGGTATAATAGTTTTTTATTATACATTACATTCTATTCTATCCATCTTCCAAACAACATTTCACTACATTACATTATGAACACTTCCATCCCTCCCAAACAACTTTTCCCTATATTACATTCCATTTCATTTCATTAATTAACATCGAACCAAACAGGCTCTTTGCAAAAGCTTTTAGAAGCGGTTTGACTTATTATTTATAACGAATTGGATACAAAGGGTAGCTACTATAAGGAAAATGGTTTTGGAGAGGAAAGAGTCTATAGGGGATTTGTTGAGAGAAGAATCCTATGTTAGCCCTCCTTATAGGAGCACCTCTCTAAATCACACCCGTATGCAAGGTATGGTGAGACAGAAAGCTTATATATTTGATGGCTATAGAAATTATTACAACAAAGAATGGGATCTTGATGAAGGTGTAGAAAAGGAGTTCTGTTGGTATCATATGGAATTACCAAAAAGTAATCATAAACTTTCAGCATCAGCACAATGCCTTATTGATGTTCTTTGCCCTCCTTTGAAACTGCAGGACATTCTGGCACTGGTCAGCAATGGACCCTTTTGTGCTCATGTTGATGGTGCACTTGTGTTTAGAGTTAATTC
>JANIIA010039053.1:0-11951 GCA_027478495.1 Erythroxylum alaternifolium
CAACAAACACTCCATGATTTACAAATATCACTAAAAGCATCAGCACATAGGTATTGCATTCACAAGATATAGATTAATTACATAGAGACTCAAAAACAAGGTGCAGGATAGTTTAATTCACCACACCTTTGTCACACAAATTAAACTACCATCCAACTATGTTGGGCAGTGAGAACTTGGCAAATTAATTCTAGATGGAAGTAAGATAATAAGTAAAATGCTCCACTCCCATTAGTTAAAGATAAGCAAATGCAAAAGTTACAGATTCTTCAAGAACATAATCAAAAAGTAGAAGACAAAATGGATTATAGATGTTATGAAAACACTAGGATTTGAAGCTACAACATTACCCAATGCAAAGAAAATGAACACAACAACCCCAGGAAAATAGGAAATTACTGCAGCGACACAATTTCTAGCTTCCCAAAAATCTAGGAGCTACAGCTAAATTTGATAGGGAATATAATGGAATGAGATAAAAATGTGATATGGTAAGTCAATTTTATAAGAAATTGGCATAGATTCACTATTAAAAGCCTGTACTGCACACATGTAAATTTGAATTTGAGCTTTTTTCAAATTCTAGTTTGGTATTCACTTCGGAATGAAAGGGACAACCGAGCTTGGATAATGATTTTACAATTCAGATTCTCTCTTACCTACCTTACAAGCATTCAGAAATTTCATATTATTAATACATCAAGAAGTTCAAAATTCAAGAAAGAAATTAAGAAATTGCAAAGTGTTGAGCAATAACCATGATCCTGTGAAAGATAACATTGAAAAATCAAAGATGTATCTAGAGAAAAGGGATGAGAACCATAGTCAAATTTCCCTTTCCACTGTGTCTACTGGAGTCACCGATGGTCTAGATAAAATAAAAGCCAAATACACAAAATCAGTTGAGAAAATCTAAGGAATTCTTGTTCTTTAGGTCAAAAATCAACGAAACCCGTATAATAAATTAAACACCATGAATCTGGAGAACAGATCGTTGAACAATCACAATCTAATCTTCCAAACCATTGCATCAGATGAAACAAACCTAATCAGATTTCAGAAGATCGAACGAACTGAAACAATAAAGACGCTAGCAAACCCAAAATTGAAGAATCGCTAGAAAAACAAAAAATTCCGAAACAAAATGGTAGCCTAAACAGGTGAGAGACTGGCGGTGAAGTAAACACGTAGTCCGTCCTTCTCACCACCTGTGATTGTTCCAGTGAGAGGAAGACGCAACTTGGGCAGGAGAACGTTCTGCTGCTGCTTCTTCCCTCTATTTTTTGCCACTCCTTCTCGTCACCGTCGCCTGGGAAAGAAGAAACAAATCGCTGCCATCAAAGTCAAGTAGCCAGAGGGCCAAAATCTACATAAAATTAAAAAGGCAAGCGGCTGATAACGAAACGCTACTGTAATGGAGCAAGAGTAGTTGGTTGGATTAAATTAGTTAACCCAAATAACTATTTATCGAACAAATTTAATAGCTGTTTAAGCCAAAATTTTGATCAATATTTCTTTCTTTTTAATAACAAAAATCACCGGTCTATATGATAATCTTTATTTTCCTCTTCTTCGGTCCAGTTTGTCTGTCTTCTCGACTCAACAGCCAGTAGTGCTCTTTCACCTCAGTTAAGTTGACAACCTATAAATAAAGACAAGACGCACGATCCTTCAAGGATAATGGAACACGTACGGGCATAACGCACCAGAGTATCAGACGATAGGTCAATTAACAACCAAATCAGATTTCTACGTCTTCAAAATTGTTTTCCTGTGGTAGTGTATTCTACTTAATTATTATAAGACTTGGCATTGCATATTTTGTTGGCGTTGTTTTTCAATTTATGAATCAACCATATAAAACTCATTTAATTGCAGTAAAGAGGATTCTTCGTAATATAAAACACTCAAAATTATGAAGTAATGTTAAGGCAGCATATGTCATCTTTTTAATGGCTTTGGAGATGCATGCTGAGATAGTGACATGAATGAAACATGTTCTACAACAGGGTTCTGTTTTAGGATAAGTTTGGTGCAATTTTAACTTGTGAAGTAGAATATATAGAAGCCACTACGGCCAATCAAGGATGCTTATGCCTTCAAAGAGACTTAATCAAGAAATAGTTTCTACCTTCAATTACTCAACCCCATATATTGTGATTGTTAGAATAAATATATAAGAACAAAATCACTTAGATAATGTTAACCGGGATCATTTCATATGCATACAAAAACAAAATCACATATTTGGATTGTGTTGAGTTTCCACTGGTTAAATTTCATATGCATATAAAAACAAAATCACATATTTGGATTGTGTTGAGTTTCCACTAGTTAAAGCACAATATAGTAGAATGTGTTTTCCACTTTTTTCACGTATAAAAATAGTACGAAAAATATAGAGCACACCCAAAAGCAAATCTCTTCTTTTTGTTGTTTGGTTTTTAACGTTTAAACAACATAATTAGCATAATTACCGTTCGTAGTTATTTAAAGAACAATTACTCCAATACCCCTCATGTAAACTAATGATGTAAAAACCAAACCGAACCAGCTGGTTTGACCGGGTTAAGAATGAACCAATCTGATTTTCGGTTCGGTTTTTACTTTTAACCGTTAAGAGTGAAAACCGGCCGGTTAAATAATAAACCGGCCAGTTTTATTTGAACCGTGAAAACCGGAAATAAGGATTTCTTCTCCAACCGAGTTGACGTTGAACAGACTTCTCCGATTTTAGTTCTTTCTTAAACTTAGAACAAAACAACGAATGACTTAAAAGCTTTGTCGACAGCTTGATCATTCATTTTAGAGCTGTATAAAACCTACCCAAAACAAGCTCACAACTCGTAGCACAACCATCTTTAACAAAAATTTCAAGAACATAATCGAAGCAGACAACAATCATCGTGTAAATAAGAACTGCGCTTCAAGAAAAATTACATAAAAAAAGGAAAGAAGAGAGAGAAAGAGAGAAACAGACAGAGCGAGAGAGACAGAGAGAGGGAGGAGAGAGTGGATCATCATAGTGTGGATATGAGGTTGTTGAATCTTAGCACTCACACCACCAAATCCATAGGGGTTTTCGTTTCTCTAAATATTTTTGAGAAAATTTGGAGGAAAGACAACATCTTTAGGGACAACCGAAGAATCCCATATGACGAAGATAATCATAGATATAAAGTGAAAAAAAAGTGAAAAAAGAAAAGGTTAAAAGAAAAATGAGCTTCTGCATGATAGATGCAGGAGTTCACTAGTGAGCCTCCAGTAAAAGGGCACTTCCACTAGCCGTATAGATGAGAGAAGCATCAAACTGAAATAGACTGGTTTTTCTTTTTTCTTTCCTTGTAATGGGTGACGATTCTTACAAAGCAAACCAAGCAAGTTTTTAATGGTTGCTTTTCTTATGCCTTTTTGTTTGATTGCTTGTAGACCTCGAAGTTCGTGTTTAGTTTGAGTATTAGTTCAGAAAGATTATATCGTTAATATTCATACTCATTTTTCTCTTCTTATGTACTAATTAAAATATGAAAATTTATTCTTATTTATAATCTTATATTAAAAAATTATTTGAAAACAAAAAATTATTTCGTAAAAAAAGTATTACTCAAGTTAAGATTAATTATAAATTACAAATTTTTTATTAATAAAGTTTTGTAATGAATAAATTATCATAAAAATGTTTTAAATTTTCATTTTATTGTTTTATTGAATTATTATTTATTTTAATAAAATATTTTATTTTTACTTATTTTTATAATTTTTAATTCTTATTTATTATATACCGGTTTTATAACGGTTCATTACCGGTTGAACCTTTAAACCTTAAACCTTTCTTTCGACCAGTTCAATATCTGGTCCGGTTTTTAAAACATTGGTGTAAACTGCTTCATTATCTCCCACTCACACACTATGGGTTTAATCTCTTAAAAAAAAAACTCTGCAATACTCATACTTGTTCAATAACCGGTGTGACCAGCATACGATGAGAGCACATTGGCACGTATCTATTAGGAGTATATGACATCTCGATTATTAATTGATCCTAGGACTTATGTGTCCTTGAGTAGACATTGGATGCTATCCTAGGTCATATCTCGCATTTGTACTTTCCTTTGATCTCATTTATTTCTATTTTGTGTCATTACTGTATTCAAGTTCTCTACTAAAGAGACGGTGGCCATCTATGAATACTTTTCATGCTAGTCAATGATTAAAAGAAAATAACCTTCCTCTGTTCTCAATTTTCTTTTGAATTAAATTTAATTTGCTTTCTTATAATTATTCCATAGGATCGCATCTTTCATGATGTTTTGGCAATAACTTAAAGTAGCAAACCTTAATTTCAATTCTCAAGAATGAGACAAGAGTTATAAGGGTATATGACGAGGTTCTTTTTAACCTCAAGGGTCTCACACAATGTAAGATGAGATCTGGAGACTTACATTAATCCCTTTTATGGTCAGTTTTTGCACACATGGTACGAGTCATGTGCTACGGTATTTACCCACTTCATTTAACTTGAATATCTTTTATTCAAAAAGTATTTACCCATTTCGTTTAACTTGAACATCTTTTATTCAAGAAATACCGTACAGATGATAGTTCAAACATACTTAATGTTTAACTTGAGTTCACTTATCTACTCAAAACATATTCAGAACTCGCATCTGGCAACATAAGACAGATATAGTGATCATTAAATCACTTTGAACCAATTTCCTTTTGGCATTTATTGTTTAAATTTCTCGCTTTCAATTATCACCTAGATAATAAACTTTAAACATGCCTCATCTCTAGCGAGCATAAACACTAGAGGTGATTTCATGTGTGAGAAGGCCAATCTATAATCCGTCTCATATACTTATGATTTATCTCAAAATATATTTATTTAGAACATATATATATTCATGAATCAAATGATACGCAATGTACAATCTTTATCATACATTATATCCAAAAAAAATGACATTTTAATAAGTGAACATACACAGAGAAATGTTTATCAGTACATTTCAACATCTACGTAGTCCTAATAACTTTACATGCCCGATGAATACATCTCTGAAAATTGGCTTTGTCATTGGGTCTGCAATCATAACTCGTGTAGATATATATTTCATATTCACTTCTCTTCGTGCAACTATATCTTTCACATAATTATACTTGGTATCCATGTGCTTTGTCTTACAATGAAATTTGGGGTCTTTAGTATAAGTGATTGCAGCTTGACTATCACAGTTAATGGTCACTGGATCAAGATCGCTTTTAGTGACTCCCAAATGCAGTAAGAATCGATGAAGCCACACAGCCTCTTATACGGTAGTTTAAAATGCTATAAATTTAGCTTCCATTGTGGATAGTGCAATGCAAGATTGTTTCTTACTTTTCCATGATATTGCTCCATTGTTTAGTAAGAATACATATCTTGAGGTAGATTTTCTTTCATCTAAATCTCCTCCCCAGTCTGCATCGGTATACCCTTGTATACGTAGATTATTGCCTTGATAACATAATGCATAGTCCACAGTTCCCTTTAGATATCTCAATATTCTCTTTACTGCTTTCTAATGTGCTTGGCCTGGATTTGATTGATATCTGCTCACCATTATAACAACGTAACAAATATCTGGTCTTGTACACATCATTGCGTACATTAGACTTCCAATTGCACTCGTATAGGGAACATTCTTCATTTGTTTCCGTTCTTGTGGCGTTGGCGAGTAATTTCTCTTACTAAGGCCTTCACCTTTAGCAATAGGATTATCAATTGGTTTACAATCTTGCCTACGTAATCGTTCAAGAATTCTTTGAATGTACATCGCTTGTGAAAGCGATAACAATCTCTTCGAACGATCTTTTGAAATCTTGACTCCAAGAATGTATGTAGCTTCACCCATGTCTTTCATTTCATATTTAGATGATAACCAATCTTTGATTTGCTTAAGGAATACACAGTCATTACAAGCAATCAATATATCATCCACATATAAAGATAAAATCGTGAATTTATCTTTGGATCTCTTAACATACACACAATGGTCTTCATCGATCATTTGAAAATCATACGAAATGAGTACATTATGAAAACGAATGTACCATTGTCTTGAAGACTGCTTCAGGCCATAAATCGATTTTAACAACCGACAAACCTTATTTTCTTGACCTGCTTTAATGAAACATTCAGGTTGTTCCATATAGATTTCTTCTTCTAATTCTCCATTGAGAAAAGCAGTTTTTACATCCATTTGATGTAATTCAAGATCCATACTGGCTACTATAGCCAAAATAAGACGAATTGAAGTAAACTTCACAACAGGTGAAAAAGTTTCCTCATAATCAATTCCTTCCTGTTGTGTATATCCTTTTGCTACAAGGCGTGCCTTGTATCTTTCAATACTACCATCATCTTTTCACTTAATTTTGAGAACTCACTTTTTCCCAATTGCTTTACGCCCTTCAGGGAGGCCAACCAAGTCCCATACTTGATTGAAGCTTAAAGAAGTCATTTCTTCTTTCATTGCTTTCATCCATTCTTCTTTAGTAGGGCTAGTAAGAGCCTCATTTACATTCCTTGACTCTTCTTCCTCTTACGGAACAATCATATTAATTTCTCCTTCAATCTCAAAACGACGTTGGGGAATTATTCCTCGATTACTTCTTCTTAAACGAGGTTCATCATAAACTGATTCATGATGGTTCTGATTGCTCCTACTCGGATCAGTCATGATAGAGAACCTTTCTGTGGAATTGCACCCACTTGGTTGAAGTTCCTCATCTTGATTTTTCGTAACAGAATCATTCTGATCAAGCGTTTCATACAACAATAGGTCTTTACCTCTTTCGCCTTGCTTAGGAAAATCATTCTCTAAGAATGTTACATCTTGTGATTTAAATTCAGTTACACCTTCATTACCTTGTTCACCAATGAACAAGTATCCTTTTGAGTGTTCAGAGTATCTAATAAAAATACTTTTTCTACCTCTTGGGCCTAATTTTCCATATTTGTGAGAGAGATCATGAACATAGGTTGCACACCCCCAAGGTTTGAGACTTGACATGTCAGGTCTCCTACCAATCTACAACTCATATGGTGTGCTAATAACTGATTTTGTGGGCACATGATTAAGTACATAGGTGGCTGTTAGCAACGCATCACCCCAAAAAGTGATTGGTAAATTTGCTTAGGCCATCATGGACCTAATCATTTCTAATAGCATCCTATTTTGTCGTTCAGTGATGCCATTCTGTTGTGGGATTCTAGGAATTGTTAGTTGCTTGTCTATTCCTTTCTCATCACCTAAAGCCTTGAACTTGTTAGACAAGTATTCTTGTCCACGATCAGTTCGTAACGCTTTTATTTTCTTATCTAATTGATTCTCAACCAAGTTCATATATTTTATGAAACAATCGAATGCTTCCGATTTATGAGAAATCAAATAGATATGACCATACCGAGTATAATCATCTATGAAGGTGATGAAATAAACTGCCCCACGTCTAGCCCTTACATTCATTGGACCACAGATGTCAGAATGAATTAATTGCAATGGATATAAAGCTCGTGTTCCCTTTCCAAATGGCTTTCTCGCCATTTTACCAGCTAAACAATGCTCACATGTAGGTAGATCTACTTGACTTAGATTACCTAAAAGCCCTTCTTTGGCTAATCGACTTATTCGATTTTGACCAATATGACATAGTCTAGCATGCCACAAGGTTGCATCATTGTTGGAATTACTAGATGTAAATAATGAATAACTAATATTATTATTTTCCTTTAACACATCCAGTACAATAAAACCATCACATAAAAAACCATGACCATAATTAACAGATCCAAGATACAAGTCCATTCCACCACTGTGGAAATTTATATTGAAACCAAGTTTAACTAACATCAACACAGATAAAAGATTCCTACGAATCTGTGGAGCAAATAATACTTCATGTAGGATGAGGTGTCGTCCTCCACGCATGTCCAATTTACATGTGCCAATTCCTTGTACAGCAACTCTTGAATTGTCACCTACATAAAGCCATCGAGTACTATATGGGAGTTTACGAAACTCAACGAAGGCATCACGATCCTTCGCCACATGGTTGGTTGCTCCTGAGTCTGCAATCCATAAAGGATGTGATTCAGTTAGAAAAACAGAACAAGAAACATTCATATAACAAATGTTTGTACTATAAAGTTGTACTTTTTTAGGCTCGGTACAATCTCGAGCAAAGTGACCCTTATTACCACAATTATAGCACTTCACATGTTTCATGTTCTTCTTCTTGAAGGGATACTTTCCCTTTCCACATTGGTTCAATTTTTTCTTCTTGGATTCCTGTGGGGAGCGATTAAATTTCTTATTCATTTTTCACTTGTATCCACCATGATGCTTGCATTTCTTGTTCATAGCTCCATGTGAGCTAGAACTAACTGTATATGCCTCAAAAGACATCTTTGAGGCTTTAAGATGCTCTTCCTCCAAGATGAGATGCCTCGTAGCATCTTCCATTGTCTTGATGCTTTCATTATGAGTTAGGTGCATCTTCATATGCTCCCAACTCTGAGGTAGTGAACGAATCATAGCTTGTACTTGTTGCTCGTCAGAAAGCTCATGACCAACATCACGTAACACACTTACTATGTTGGACATTTACCTCAGATGCTTTTGCATTGTATCATCTGTGTGCTTCTTATAAGTATCAAACTTAATTGTAAGTGACCTCACTTTGGTCACTGAAGCACCTCCAAAAAGAGTAGCCAATGCGGACCATATGTCCTTTGCAGTTTCGAATTTACAGAACTCTTGCATGATATCATTATCTATGCTACTCAGCAACGTGATGCAAGCTAAGAGTTCTTCTTTTTTCATAATTCATATACATCACGGTCTCTCCTATGCTGGGCCATAGTTCCCTCCTTAGGAACTTCTATGGTTAGGTTTAATGGTTCAAGAGCCTCTTGCTCCTCCAGCACATATTGGATTTTCATACTCCAGATTTCATAATTATGACCATTGGGTTTCTCACCCCTATTGAGTTCAGCAACAATATTCTTTGAAGCAGTAGTCTTTTGAAACACTAAGTTTGTATAATAAGAAAGAAATATATATACACGTTAATGTCATATTAATCGTTCATAGAGTAAATAATTCAATCACAATTGCTTATGAAAACAAAAGTCTACTAATGTGTTCAATCATCATTCATACAACAATCGAATCCTAATTACCTTAGTCTAGATGAATTTCTATATAAAATATATGTAAACATATTACATAAATATCAAGACTTTGTTCTTATAAAACTACATCTTGTATGTAAATGTACTACAACTTACGAACAGTCTATAGGTAACGAACCCTACACAAAAATGAGTTCACGTGACACAGTTAGCAAAGCTTGATGTACAATAGCTCTCACTATTTCCATTAGACGACCTATAGAATACAAAGTCCTAACCAACTTCCTTTTACTCATCTCTTTAATAAATGTCATCACTAACAAATTATTAGTCTTCTTGTGAGGCATATTATTCGAGAGCATTCGTAACAGCTTGTCTTAAGGTTGAGGTAATGTCACAAGTAAAGTCATATACTTTACTTCAACATCTGCATAAGCTAGACAACCTTCAAAGTATAACTTCTGCATCATGTTATTAACTGAAATAACATGTTGTGTTAGATCATGTCCAGGCATTAAACGCATGTTAACTAGTTGTACATACATGCGGCCAATACGTCTCTTCTATGCCTCACTTCGAATAAGCTTAGGCGTCTGCTTAATAATAGGCATCTTCTTGAAAAACAAAATTTTCAAGAATCAAAAGAGTGCACAAAATAAACAAATTATTTTGTCTAACATATAGTGATCTCATACGTATTGAATGGAAATAATTTAATTCTCTTATTAATTTATTGCACTAATCAAATTATGCTATTAATATCTAATCAATTAGAACCTTATTTCTAGTCTAATCATATTCAAATATGAATAAGTCAAATTAAATTAGAAACTTATTTCTAATTTAAAATTATAATTGAACAAATCAATTTATTTTGGTTTAATTAGAAAATAATTTCTAATTAAACTTCTATCTAATTTCAACTAAATAAATTAATATTGATTTAATTAGAAAACATATGTCTAATTTTAATTCAACAAAAATAAACTTATTTCTAAGTTTATTTTAACTAAATAAATTAGTTTAATTTTTATTATAAAAATTAATTTATTTTAATCAGAAACTAATTTAACTAAATTAATTAGTTTGTGTAAATTAGAAAACTTATTTCTAATTTAATTTTAACTAAACAAATTACATTATCTTAGAAAAAATTAGGAGGTAATGGGCTAATCTTTAACCCAAGAAATGTGAGCCCAAAATAAAACAAAAATATGTGTAACTTGTTGATTGAGAGGCCACGTGCCTCTTGGTGGAAAATGGGTAATTGGTTAATTGAGAGGACAAAAATGTGTCCTCATCTCTACGCCCCCTTCCTTGCTAAGAACACTATACATCGTCCCTTCAAAGCTTGGATTGTCTTCATCTTTCAAATATTTCTCACAAAGAGACCTTATGGGAGGGTTAACAGGAAGTATCTGAAGTCCAAATTTCTATAGATCTTTGTTTTTTTTTTGTCTTCTTCTTTATATTCAACCCCCTACTCTTAAAAAAAAAGAAATTCTGATCTCTATAGAACCTAGGATCATCCAACGAAACCCAATCAGTTTTACGATTATGACACCAATACAACGCACTGTTTGCATGTCATACTTCTTCTACAGATTATTACTACACATATGTCATTGACAAAACAACAATGTGTGTCAGTGTATGCGACGACGCAGTCTACCATAGTGTTTATTTTTTCTTTTTTTGGTTAATCTATTTTCATCAACAACGCAACATCAATGGTTTGCGAGAATCCAAAAGAAACAATCACTAGTCCAGAAATAGTATATCTTAAAATAATATACGTAATCTAAGAGAAGATAATCATACAATTTTTATAACAGATAGATATCCTTAGTAAACTAATTTGGATAACGTTTTATGCACAAGCGTTGACCATTTCATCAAAAACGAAAAAACTTATTTTTGTTCTGATTGGTTTCATAGCCAAGTACACCCAGAAGAAAGAAAAAAAACATCTCTAGGCTTGATTGGAGTTTAAAGGATGGGCGTTTAACATGCTTGGAAATAGAATGAGTAAAACAGATCACAACTTAATGTGTTAATACAAATAACTCTTGCGCCTACACAATCGCACATACATAAACCAGAAACAGTATACAGGTGTTTACAAAAACAAATATTCCAGATCTAATGTCAACCAAAGTGGAGCATGCGATGGGTTTTTCTAAAATCGTAAGTATGCATATATAAAAACAAACCAATTCTCTGATACCAATGTTAGAATAACTAAGCAAGAACATAATCATATATATAACACCACAAGAAAAATCGCAAATAGGGATGGAAAATAGGGACAGAATTTGCGACCGAAGTAGGTTAAAAAACAAAACCGTCCCTAAATCTGTCCTAAAAGTTAGCTACATCTACACTGACCAAACTTTTCGTCTGAAAATCGGTTGCAAAGTTTGGAGGCAAAACCCGCGAAGTAAAGTTCATAAGAATTCGTTCTTAATTCTAGACCAAATTTACAAAAGAAAAAAATGGTCTCCAAATCTGTTACTAATTCGCGACTGTTCACATTGGGACAGATTTAGAGACAGAATATTAAGGACGAAATTTTTCAATCTCAAATATTAGACGAAATTTGTAACCAATTTCTGTGAGAATATTTTCCGTCCCTAAAATCGTAACAACGATGTTGGGACCAAATTTTCCGTCGCTATTGTGACCAACATACGACGAGAGCACATTACCATATATCTGTTAGGAGTATATGACATCTCGATTAACAAATTGATCCTAGGACTTATGTGTC
>JANIIA010039064.1:0-11951 GCA_027478495.1 Erythroxylum alaternifolium
GCATGAGATGTGTTAATTTACCACACCTGGACCCGTTTCATTGGTCCGACCCGTTCTCTGGAAACGGGATGTTACAAATTCGATTAGGGACACCTTGAGAGAGGGTAATTAGAACATTATGAAATCTAGAGTGAGACACAATTCAATCAATAAAATAGGAGGGAGACAAAGTAAAGAAAAAGTAATTTCTAGCATTTAGATTCTTAAATTCAAATTTTCTACAATTGTGGTATTGTCCATTGTTTACATTAGTATTTTAATTTTAATTTAATTTTCCAAACTATTTGCATTTCATAATTTAGTTTCTTAAACAAAGTTGTGTCTAAATTAAGCGGTGTCTAGGCATTAATCCCTGTAGGATCGATCTCTTTTTACTACAAGTCACGACCCGTTCACTTGCATTTTTTGAGCATAAAATAAGCAGATAGGTTTTACCATCAACATGAACCTAGGAGGAGTCAACGTCAAAAGAAAGAAAAATATCTGCCTTCAGATTTTATTTCTTCACAAGCTTTTTAGTTTAAGGTAATAGGGATACTCTACTAAATAAAACTCCAAATTTATTAAGTGTAAGGGGAGATCCTAAAACCTTTAGTGAAGCAATATTGTCTAACAATACTTGAGTTCTTGTTGATTTACCTCTCAGGTCCAAACCAATTGGTTGTAAGTGAGTATTTTAAAGGAAATATGCCACAGATGGTACTATTCTAACTTATAAAGCAAGGCTAGTAGCTAAAGGTTTTAGGCAAAAAGAAGGAATCGATTACTTTGACACATGTGCACTGGTTGCTAGAATTACATCGATAAGAGTACTTTTGGCTTTAGCATTGATATATAGCCTTCATATACACCAAATGGATGTAAAGATAACATTCTTAAATGGTGATCTAGATAAAAAAGTGTATATGAAATAAGTGGAAGGCTTTGTGCTACCAGTAAATGAAAAGAAAGTATGTAAGCTAGTCAAGTCATTATATGGCTTGAAATAGGCACCTAAACAATAGCATGAGAAATTTGAATCTGTTTACTCTCATATGGTTTAAATATAATAATGCTGATGGGTCCATTTATTCTAAATTCAATGCAAAGTACATTTGTCTCTATATAGATGACATGTTTATTGTTAGTCCTACATATAAAGGTGTTATTGAAACTAAAAAGTATCTTTCTTCTAAATTCAAGATGAAGGATCTCGGTGAAGTAGATACTATCTTAGGCATTAAAGTTAAGAAACATAGTGGGGGTTTTGCACTCTCTCAATCATATTATATTGAGGAAATTCTGAAGAAATATCAACATTTGAATGTCAAAGAGGCAAGTACACCTTTTGATCCTAATTTTAAGTTACATAAGAATGAAGGTAGTCCAATTGCAAAACTTGAATATGCTAGTATAATTATAATTCTAATGTATGCAATGAGTTACACTAGACTAGATATCTCATACTCAATGAGTAGACTAGCTAGTTACATCAAAAATCTTAGCCAAGAACATTGGCAAGCTATTAAAAGAATATTGCGATATATTAAGAAAGTAAAAGATTTTGGGACTCTTTTATAATAACTTTCCAAATGTTGTTGAAGGATTTTTAGATGCTAGTTGGATTACTAGCATTAATGAATAAAAACTTATAATTGGTTGGGTATTCTTGCTTGGTGGTGGAGCTGTTTGTTGGGCTTCGAAGAAACAAATGATATTTGTTCACTCTAACATAAAAGCTAAATTTGTAGCTCTATGTCTACTTGTAAACAAGCTAAATGGCTAAAGGATTTGTTGTTGGATATAGATCTTTGGCCTCGTCCCATACCTACGATAACCTTACATTGTGATAGTGAGTCTACTATATCTAGAGTATTGAACAAACTGTACAATGGTAAACCTAGACATATAAGCTTAAGACATGCATTTATTAGAGAAATGATAAATACAGATGTTGTCTCAATTATTTATGTAAGGACATATAACAATTTTGTGGATCCATTTATTAAAACTCTTGCAAGAGATTTAGTTAGGTTAACGACATCTGGAATGAGATTACAACCTTTTAATAAAAAATCACTAGCAGTGGTAACCCAACCTTATTATAGTACTTCTCCTAAATTGTAAGGTTTAAAAGGTAATAACAAGTTGTTTAGTGGTTGTGAGCACTGAGATTATGTAAGCCATTCTAAGTAATTAGTGTTGTAACTTATTGCTCTTAAGTGAGAAGGTTGAGAGAAATCTCTTAATGAAATTATTCTTGAGTGCTTGTTTATGGTTATATAAACATAGCTAGAATACTTTTCACCTATATGATCATTAGAAGTGGTGCTGCTTTTAGCAAGAGTTTAAGGTAATCTCTTATATATGATCATGAGCTAGGATGAGCACATGCTCGGTAATAGTGCTAAAATTGTAATGTGAATTAATTGAATGCTAAAAAGGTTGATGTGTGCAATATGTCTGAACCTTTGTGAATGATGGTTTAACTAATGAGCCACCAATCATTTCCTTTGGATTTTGTGATATGTTTGGACTATAAGATGGTTCAAGATGAAAGCTACTTTCTTTAGGCAGGATTTCTTGATTGAGTTGTTTTTTTCTTATATCGCAAACTATGTGGGGGATTGCTGGAAATTAGTTTGTGATATAAGTAGTCAAAGTCAAACTTGGAAATGAAGGGTTGCTTCCTTTCCAAGAGTTGTGACTTGTAGTGAATAGATGTGACTATCCTAAAGAGTTGTTTCCTTTCCAAAAGTTGTGACTTGTAATGAACAGACGTGACTATTCTAAAGGGTTACTTCCTTTACAAGAGTTATGACTTGTAGTGAACAAACATGACTATCCTGAAGGGTTACTTCCTTTCCAAAAGTTGTGACTGGTAGTGAATAAACATGATTGTTCTGAAAACTCTTTATAGACACATGAGTTTTAGTCAAGATTTAAAATGTTTTGTTTTTAACAACTTTTACCATCACAATCTCTGCATTCAAAATATTTTTTGAAGAACATTCATACTCTTGCAACTTGAATGTTCTTGTGTTCTTTGTATCCTAGAAGTAATCTACCTTTAACCTAGGTTGCAAGTATAGTAGGGAGCAAATATCACTTTAAAGAACGTGTCCAATATGCCTAGAACACTTTAAATTTATGTTTTGATGTCAAGTTCTCTCAATCCTTTGCAACACCATTTACTTCATTATTCATCCTTTGTTTTGTAGACTTCCAACCCCCATTCTATTACAGATATGGTGGTTGTCATTAACATCACATACCCTAAAAAGACAATGCATAATTTCTCCTAAAGGAATTGGTCTCACAAAGTTGTCATCTTGATCTACCATTACCATCTTTTCAACAGAAATTGGGTTTTAAACGGAGGCCTAAAAGTTGCTCCCTAGTGGTACTATATTTCTTCGATTTTAGTTAGATGAGCCTATATAGAAAGTAAAAAGCTCTTATATTAGGAGTCAATTTAAAAAAAAATAAAAGAAAGGCCTACGTCAACTTATGCAGATGTCGGTGCTGCTCTTATGTTTGGATTATTGTTCTCAAACCTTTTCATGTCTCCTGATTACAAAGAATCTCTATTGTGTGACCATTGTACTCAGAGCATGACAGGGAATAAGGACCCTAAAAGATCAAATAAATGAACTTCTGTAATCGATGGATTCCTATGAAAGAGAGAGAAGCTTCGTGAAACTTTACTTGATATTGACTGTAAGGCAACAAAGGATGTAAACTTCTCATTCCATTATTTTTTGGTTCTCATGTTAGAACTTAGGAGTAGTCTTAATAGAAATGTAAAACTACACTATTCTCATTGACTCTTCCTCTCTCGATGAAGGTTGGCCGGCGTTGATTTAATACAAATATTGTAAGATATTTTAGTGGCCCATGTAACTTATGGATTTGAGTCTAATGGAAAGAACCCAACATCATGGTTATTGGGTCTTAGAGAATTGGGCTCAAAAGGGTTCAAAACCTTTCCCTCTCTCCTTTAAGCAAAAAACCGAAACATATATAAGAAACATATATAAATATGTCTCATATGTTTCGGAAAGTGTACAATGATTTCTAAAACAAAAGAGAAAGGCGATGTTTCTTAACCTCGGAGAAATTATCAAAGAATCAAAAGGTAGCGAGGAAATAAACTTTCTTCAAGAACATTACGACGACATGGATTCAAGTTTGTTTATGTTGTTGTTCGATCCATAAAAGTATTTACAATTGGTATCAAAGACTGACATTATTTGTTGCGTTTCTGGAATTTGTTTTCATGTTATTTTATGTATTGCTTTCCTTATATCGCTATCTTGAATCCCATTCTTAATGCTAGACCGAAAATACAGATGGATGGTTTAGAGTGAGAAACTCAAGGAATTGCACGAAGAATTGCATTTCAGTCAACACTGGAAAGAAATTGAAAGAAGTTTTTAAAATTAAAAGGAAAAGTTTGGTTATCGTCGTCATTGTTCTTGAATCGAAAAGAATGATTATTTACATGATCGAAATTGTTTTCATGAGTTTTATTTGTGTTGTTGGAGTTGTCAACATGAAATGATGTCATCGTCTACATGTATTTATGGTTGCTCAAAAGAAACGAAAAGTTTTGATTCTTGAATGAAAAGGTTGAAATTGCCATGAGTTTTCTTGAATCAAATTTGCAGAAATGTCTAGAAACTTGAACGTTGGGAAGGTAGGGATGAATGTTAGGTTAGGATGGCTTGTGGTTTGAAATAAACCCACGAAAGTATAATTAAAAAATCAAAAAAACGGTGAAAACCAGAACAGAGACCTCTGGAGGAAGACGAAGAAAGTGCAGCGTATGGCACGTGCATAGATGCTACACAAATGTTGGTGGCAAACGTTACAGACGTCTGACGCGTGCAGAGCACGCGCCAGCTGCCCAAAACTCATTTTTGCGTTGTTTTTGGCCCTTTAGGCCATTAAAGAATTAGCTTGGGTTATATTATGCAACCTTAATTATTAAGGAATTAAATTATAGACTTTAACCCTAAGTAAAATAATTTTGGGATGAGACATAATCGATTATTTAATTCATAATTGATTATTTTCTATACATAATATAATTTTGAAAATTAGGACCATATTATATGTTTTATTTGGTACTATGAATATTTTATATTATGCAATGTTTGGAATTAAATTTTCCTATTATATGTTGAAAGTGCAACATGACATAATGGTAATTTAAAATAGTTTGTTAGTCACCAAAGTGACTAAACAAATTAAATTAAAATTTTTCATGTACAATAATTGTCCAATTAAATGTTTATTTCATAGAAAGCTTGTTAGCCACCAAAGTGGCCTAGCTTGAAATTTTTTAAACATTTAATTATGAATGTTTCAATTGTTCATATTGATATGATGCTATTAAAATGCATAAAAGTTGAACAGAACAATTGAGATTATTAATTATAATGCTAGGAGGTCACCCAAAGGTGGACCATTGCTTATAATTAATAATATTAAAGGGACTTTATCAATATATATGGCTAATATGATTGTATATCCAAAGATAACATGCATGTTGCCCATAATATAATTGATTGTCTATTATATTGAATTATATTTACATCATGATAGAGTACAGTTATGTATTTAAATTTCACCTAAAGGAGAATTTAAATGCATAATCAAAATCTATTATTAGTTTGAATCCATTTAGGTATACTCGAAGCATTAATGCATGAGCTATATGTTGTATTTACAGCATCTTCTAATTTGTTCGCTTTAGGAAATGACTTGATCAAGTTCAATGGTTTGAACTATGCAGATTGGTCTAAACAAATCCAGTTCTAACTAGGTGTAATGGATTTAGACTTAGCCATAGTTTCAGATGCAAGGCTCACAGCCATAACTGAGACTAGTTCTAAAGCTGACAAGTTTTATTATAAGGCTTGGGAATGGTCTAACAGGTTGAGTTTGAATTTGATGCAAATGATAATTGCAAAAAAAGTGAAGCCATCAATGCCTAAAATGAATAATATAAAAGAGTTCTTGTTAAAGCTTAAGGAATACTCCTAATCTGATATAGCTAATAAGTCCATAGTAGGGACTTTAATGAGTGAACTAACAACCAGGAAGTTTGACTGGTCACAGCCCATTCATGACCATGTACCTTATATGTCAAACCTAGCTGCAAAGATGAAATCTATGGGTATAGATTTCAGTGACTCATTTTTTGAATAGTTCATTGCCAATTCACTTCCTCTTGAGTCTGGCTAGTTCTAGGTGAATTATAACAACATTAAAGAAAAATGGAACCTTTAAGAAATTAAGGCCATGTTGGTTTAGGAGGAAGGGAGATTGAAAAAAATGAAGGAGCACTCTATTCATCTCACATTTCATCTAGGACCTAGTAGTAGCAAGCACAAACCAAGAAAGAAAGGCAAAGATAAGGACAAAGCTCTCGGTAAAGTTAATAAGGGCCGAATCCATAAAGATAAGAGTTACCACTTCTGCAAGAAGCCTGGTCACTTCAAGAAGCATTACCCTAAAAGAAAGGCTTAGTTTGAAAAGAAACGTACATACTATGTCTTATTATGTTTTGAATCAAATCTTATTAAAGTGCCAAATAATACCTGATGGTTAGATTCTAGTGCAACTAATCATGTTTCATATGTTCAACAGGGATTTCTTTCAATCCTAACCATAAACGAAACTGAAAAGTTCTTATATATGGGGAACAGAATGAAGGCATGAATAGAGGGCATTGGAACATACAGATTGATCTTGGACACTGGGTGTTACCTGGATCTAGAAAAGAGTCTTTATGTTCCTGAATGTGCTAGAAATTTAGTTTCTGTTGCAAAGTTGGATGTTATAAGATTTCAATTTAAAATTGCAAATGGTGTTTTTTCCTTGTATAAACACAAGTACTATTATGGTTCTGGTACTTCAATTAATTGTTTATATCGTTTCAATCTTGATGTTGATTTTACTGCATCTTTGTTTCATGTTGACCATATTATAGGAAGTAAACGTAGTACACAAAATGAATGTTTTACTTTTTTGTGGCATAAAAGATTAGGTCATATATCCAAAGAAATGGTACAAAGGTTAGTGAACATGAAATCTTACCTCCATTGGATTTTGTTGACTGGGATATATGTGTGCATTGTATTAAAGGCAAGCAAACCAAACATATATCAAAGCATCCAGTCACAAAAAGTAACGAATTACTGGAATTAATACATACAGACATCTGTGGTCCTTTTGACGTTCCTTCTTGGGGCGGCAAAATATATTTCATTACCTTTATTAAGGACTTCTCACGATATGGTTATATTTATCTATTGCATGAAAATTTTAGTCTGTGGACAACCTATAGGTGTTCGTTAATGAGGTAGAAAGGTAGTTAGATAGAATAGTAAAGATAGTGAGGTCCGATAAAAGTGGCAACTATTATGGAAAATTTGATGAAAGTGGACAATGTCCAGGTCCATTTGTAAAGTTTCTTGTAAGTCGAGGCATATGTGCGCAATACACAATTCCTGGTACACTGCAATAAAATTGTGTAGCCGAAAGGCAAAATCGTACTCTTATAGATATGGTTAGGAGTCTATTAAGTTATAGTACTGTACCGTTATCATTGTGGATGCATACATTAAAAACCACTGCATATCTACTTAATAGGATTCCTAGCAAAGCAGTTCCTAAGACACCTTATGAACTGTGGACAAGAAGAAAACTTAGTTTATGACACCTTCACATTTGGGGTTGTCTGGTAGAAGTAAGGTTGTATAATCCATATGAAAAGAAGCTTGATGCGAGAACTATTAGTGTTTTTTCATTGGCTATCATGAAAAATCAAAAGGGTATAGATTTTATTTGTTAGGCCCCATTTTTGGAGTCTAACTCGAGAGTCATATGTTAGCGCATCACTCTGTAGGGTACTTTTAATGGAACCTCATTAGCCAACATAGGTTCATCTTCATTCTCAACGCATCCCAAAATTTCCATATTAAACACTTGATAAATGACAATCCATTCTTATATTTATATCTTCAATTGTCACCTTAACATATCACTCATTTTTATCTCTTATTTTCATCTCAAACTAATTACATTTCAAGCTCCATTCAATCCTAAAAGTATCATAGGAAAGCATCGATAAGTCCATAATATATATGAACAAATTTTGGACGATTAACATAACTTTCACTATGCATGTTGGATTAAGGTTATCCAAGCATGGTTTCGAAGAAGACTTCGAGTTCTACAAATTCCATGAAGACTGAGAAGAGAGATTTTACCATCTAGAGGGTCAAAATTTGCACATTTAGAAAATTGTCTCCAGAATGTCCACTTAGCGGACATATGTCCCTCCAAATAGACATGAACTGAATTGGAACACTAAAATTCCTAGGAAGGTGCACCCAGCGGACATGAAGTCTGCCCAATAAACATTTACGGGTCAATTTCCAAATTTCTAACTCCTACAAGTTACCTATGACCCCTCTTATGCATATCTATCATTTCTAACTTATTTTCCTCATCATTTCCCCTTAATTATCGCTTCCATTTCAACTCAATGTCATTTACAACCAAATCATTATCTATTGTAGCACCCTGCTTCCACCGAGTACGTATCCGTACATCTCGAAGACAGTCAGACGTATGCCCTATGAAAGCAGTGTACTAGAGCAGTCAAACAATCAAACTCATTGAAAATTTTTCTCTCTTCGAACATCACATGCATATTACCGAAAGCCACTAATCAAATTTGGGCCCATTTTTCATAAACGTCAAAGTCACAATTGTTATTACTCTCATTGACCAACCTCATTTACAAGCATTTCCAATTTGGAAAGTCATTACAAAACAAAATTATTCACATACAATGGTACAATATTTGCGAAATACATTCTTTAAGACAAAAGGAACAGAAAATACAAATGCAGACGTCAACTGATCCCAACCTCTATCTTTTATCTGAATGCAGTGGTTAGACTCTAGATGATCTAACTGGGTGTCTCCTCTGAGCCTAAAAAATGTTGCAAATTTTGGGGTGAGTTTTGCGAACTCAGAGAGTGGTCCATCTTTGATGGTTCACCTAATCATATAACACATCAATTCATGTTATCATGTAATTCACATCATTTCACTAATTTACATGTTGAATCACATACACTTCATATTTCACATTCAAAATTCAATCAAGCAGTGCATTTCAATCATTTAAACATAAATATCAATTATATATGCAATGTACATAAGACTCATTTTCAATTGTTATTGTTGTGACCGAGTGCCTATAACTGTCTCGTATTCATTGTGAATACCGGGCTCATTATTAACTGTCCCTTATCCATTGGAGATATAGGGCTCATTTTACATAGTGAGCCAGAGGCTCTTACCACATTCTGAGCTTTAAGCTCTTTTTCAATTTCTAAACTTTAAGCTCTTTTTTTGTAGCTACTTCGGTCACAACAGCCTTTATCTTTTATGCATTCATGAAATGAAATGCACCACATTCACATTTTTTCAAACAATCACTAGTGCTCAATTTTCCACATTCACATTCACATATATTCATCGGATCGATGTTCGACATTCAAGAATAATGTTGAGAATAACTTATTTCAGTCCAATTCACATACAATGAGCACTTCCTATGTTTTCACATTTATCAAACTCCTCAAACTTTTAATGTTCGGAATTGTATCAATCACATTCACATTCAGTAGTAATTCAATACAAAAATTTAAAATAAAATAAACAATGAAAGTGAGACCATCTAGGTCGACTCACAGTATGCTCCAGATTAACGTTTGCTTCCATGATCCGGAAACGTCTGGATGCAAATGTTGAATCTTGTATATCAATTTCATGCAACAAACATAGTGCACACACATTATTAATTGCACAATCACATAATCATTTCATTATACACATATGTGTATATGTAAGGTACAATGCATGCTCATATTGACAATCCCGGGTATATTTCCCTTATTCACATCTCATAATCAATTAATATCTTTCAATCATTCTTTAATATCTAATGTACTTTAGTTGCTTTACTCATCTCATTCATCATTTTCTAGGTTCACTTAAGATCTCATTCGAGTCTAATTACCACATATGGGAACAACCTAGCATTGATTGGTTCAAACGTCACTCAAAAGACCACTCTTTTTCTCTTTAAGTCTGGAAACATTTTTGGCCAGGCCATGATCGTGCTGTAAGGGCCACGATCGTGACAGAAACTAATTTTGTTAGGCCACGATCAAGGGGCGAGGGTCATGATTGTGCCCTGCAAATTTCCTCCTCCACTCATCCAAATTCAACACATATCATAACACCAATTTCATACCAATTTTCCCATAATTCATTACCTTTAACACAACATCATTCCACACTAATTCAAATACTAATTTGATTGCATTAAACTCTCAATCTCTAATCATTTGATTTATCACATTTAACCAAATCCCAACATTCAATCAATCTTATCCTTTTTCCATAACATATCTCATTCATAAAGCATCAATAATTCATTCGCTATGTTATGTACTCATTTAACACTCTAACATTCCACATTTAGATGCATTGCCATCAACATCCTTTTCCTTAAAGGTATAACATCAAGATCAATCAAAACTTATCAAACATTTATCCAACTTTTTCCAACATCATTTATGTTCCTTTTAAGTCCCAATTAATTCCAAAAATATCATAATTATATACCTCATCCTTAATTGGTTCAACCATTTCATAATCACCGTATTTCCATGAAAATTTACTGCCCACGCCATGATCATGATAGAAACAAATTTCCAATATTCCTGCAGTTTTCTAGTTTTTTTTCTCATGATAGATTTTTAGATCAGTTTTGTATGACCATTTTGACCTAGACAAAGAGGTTTTTAGGCAACACTTTCTTCTAATCAAATGTTCCTTTATGTATTAAGTTTCTAATGACATCAAATTTATGCATTTTGGTTCAGATTTATGCAAGTTATAACCAAAATACTACAGACTGTTCTTTCTCCTCGACTGAACACCACTCTCAATTTTAAGCCAAATTTTAAGACTCTTAAGGACAATTTTCAAATTTGAGTCCTTCATCAGAATTGTAGTAATATGTCTCTAGTTTAATATAAATTAACATCAAAATTGTAGTAAGATGTCTCTAGTTTAATATAAATTAAAATTGATCCCATTTTGATGTCTAAAATTCAATATATGGCCAAAATACAGAAGTATGTTCAGTAAAAACACTCCATCTAGCATATTTCAGCACACCTTTAACTTTGTTTTCATCCTAATTCATCTCTTTTACTAAGTCTATCATTTCTAACTCATGTCCTCATTATTTCCCCTTCATTTCCACTTCCATTTCAACTCAATATCATACACAACAATTCATGATCTATGTTTGATTATTAACCCAAAAACATAACATATAACATTCATTCATAAATCAATTTTCTGCACTTCTTTTAACCCCATTTTGGAACTCATTCTAACTTTAAATCACCTCTACATCAATTTATGAATCATTAATCATCATACACATAAAAGAAAAACATGAACATGCCCAGGTTTTCTTATTCACGCCCAATCTACATATATATACAATTCTTAATGATCATGATCAAATTTCTCAAAATAATCACCATATTTATCTCTTTTAGAATAACCCACAAGGAATAGAGGGCTACTTACATGATTAACCCAAAACTTCTTCAAGAGTCTCCAAGAAACCCTAGCTCTAAGCATCACACGATCATTAACTTTGAAGGTGGATTAGGTTAGATCTTTTAGTAATAAGAAGAAGGTACCAAGCTATTTAAGTGGCTAATGTGAGATTATGTCTAAAAATCAACTTGATGGAGGTTAGTAGGGTTTTTTAGGTGGAGAGAAAATGTAACACCCCAACTCCCGCTGAACCCGAACCCGATATCGATAGTGATACCCGGATCCGTGCCCCGCGAGGG
>JANIIA010039074.1:0-11951 GCA_027478495.1 Erythroxylum alaternifolium
ACATCGAAGAATGAAGGAGTCTCGGAGACACTCAGGTCAAAACAACGAGCTACGATCGTGGCATAATAGGCTATGATCGTGACAGAAGCCCAGGACACGGCCCACGATCGTGGCCTGCTTGCCATCGTGATTGAAGGCTTGGATGTGGCCACAGTCGTGGCCTGCATCAGGCAAACACACAGACACTAAAAAATGTCAAGTTTCGAGGGAGCTTTTGGACCTTTTGGACCTCAAAAAAATCCTAAGGCTACCCAAAACACAAAACGGTAGATAAAGAAGATGAAAGAGCTTTTGCATCAGCCACTTTTGAGAGAAACCCTAGAGAGGATTGTTGAGAGATTGAGAAAGAGAAGAAGGAAGAGAGAAGTGGAGAAGAAACTGACATTGACGTACTTCCTAGATCTGGAGTTTCCCGACGTTGCTGCCTCCAATCTCCATTCAAGATCGTATTTCTTGTTATTTTCCATTTTTATTATTGTATAGAATTGAGAATAGTAGTTTAATGATAGGATTTGTGAATGTAAAGATTTTCTAAACTCACCTTCGGGTTTTTATCTTTGATTTAACGAAATATGATTGTTTTATGTTTATTGGATTTATTGTGATTGATTTCTATGATTGTATAATTTGGTAATAAACAGAGAGGGTGAATTGAATGAACAATAATTAAATTGGGCTAATGAGAGTTAAGTAATTTAGTAAGAACCAGAAATTAATCAAATCAGTAATTATGTGGAGAGAGATCTCACATAAGTTCCCAATAGTTTATTGGACAACTTTAGATCTAATTACGATTTTGGATAGGTTGTCAATTGAGAAATTGCAATTTTTCATAATTTGAATAGGGTTTATAATTTAGGGTTAATGGTTATAACTCGAGAGAGACTAATCAATTCTAGGATCGTCTAGAACCAATAATCCGGTAAGTCATAATCGATTAGGTTAGCATTAAAGATAAGTAAAATTTTCCTTTCTCTCAATTGATAATTCCTTTAGGTTAATTCTTGAGTATGTTGCAATAGTTAAATCGTTAATATTTTCGTAATTAATTTTTGGATTGAATTATGTGATTGAATTAAATTATTGTTTTAGTTTTGCTATCTTTTGAATTTCTGTGAATTGTGTTGGCCTTAGATTTAGGACTAGATTATCCTTCCTCATATGATCAACACCTCAGGTACTACATGAATGACCCAGGCGCTTACAGATTATTGAGGTTAGTCATTAGAACTTACACACATCGAAAAACTAGGATAAAGTTTTTGGCCCCGTTTCTAGGGAGGCGATTAGTTTAGTTCTTTAATCTAAAGCTTTTTCACTATCTTTTGTTTAAAAAAATAAAGAAAGAAGTTTGGGGCGTAAAGTAAAGACACAACAAGACATCTTATAATGAGAAATGAGACATCTAAAGAGCTAAATGCCAAGAAGAAATGGAAAGAACAATGATGGAGGATAGATATTATAAGGAGCAAAGAACTTTTGCGAATTACAATGAGGCTGTTGGATCCCGCTTTTAGAATTTTTATATTTTTATTTTATTGTAATTATTTTATTAGATTATTAAGCATGAAAATAAATTAGAATTTATGAAGTAGAAATTTTTGGAGTTTAATATGGTATTTTATGGATTTTGGTAAGGTGGTATAAAGTAAAAGAATGAGTTAGTAGGAATTTCATGAATAAGGAAGAGCAAAGATTGAAAACTCAAAAAGTGGTCTTAAAATAATAGATCAAAAAAAGAGAAGAGTCGTGAGGGTTAAGGAAGAAAATAAGGAGAAAATCATAGAAGAACCTAGAAGGAGAGAAGGAGACACCAAAGCAAGGAAAAAGAAAAGAGAAAGAAGAAGAAGGAAAGCTTAGGTGAGTTCTTTGTTTAGTTTTTCTTGTTTTGATAACTTAAGGAAGTAGAAAAAAGTAGGTTTTATGTGAAGAAAATGAAGAAGGAGAAGGAAGTGGAGAAACTAGGTTTTATGTGATGAAGGTGAAGAAGAAGAAAGAAAGAAAGAAAGAAGAACAAAATGATGGTGTTTTCTTTAGATCTGCATAGATCTAAGTTTTTCTAGTTAGAAAGAATCAAGAATAAATCAAGTTAGAGTTTATTTATAGACAACATGTAGTTTCATGCATGTGTGTTGATGAAATGAAATGTGTTTGTTTTAGGTAACTAAGAATACCGACAACAAGAGCAAGGAGAAGACCAAGCTTGATCTTAGAAAATATCAAGTTAAATATCAAGTTAGATAAGTGGGTAGTATATTTATGGTTTTGTGATGATGAGCTACGATTCATGTGTATGTATGATAACTTTGCTTGTTTTATGTTCTGTAAATGTATATCATGTGTTTGATGAGGATTTAGCACTTTGTGTGGATGAAAAACAGAAAAGAAAAATCGTAGAAACATGGAAGCATGAATATGTTATAATACGAATGTGCACGGAAAAATCTGTTATGTGGGCGAGAGAGAAATCCATTTTGTTTGTCCGGTGCACGTTGACCTATAGCCTTCTCCCAGCTGCCCGCTTGTGGCCACAAGATCCTGAGAAATCGGACTCATTTTGTTTCACGGTGTAAACTTTGGTTTCTCCATTTCGTTCCACGAAACTCTCGAGCCATTGTGTGTTCATTGCATTGTGATCTGTCAAGATATGCTGCAAATTTGTGTATTATGCTTGATGATACATTTCAGCCTATGTTCTTTGTGATGATGTGATATAATATGAATATATGTTGTGTATGGTTCATTATCACTGGCTATAAATGTATTATCCACTGAGTTATGTAGCTCAACCCCCTTTTCTTCCCTCCTCAGGTCCAAACCAAGAAGATAGTGATCCCTGCAAGGCATCGAAACCACATTATTAGTTAAAGGCATTTGGATTAGGTCAGTCCTGTAATAGCACATTTGGCATATCAGCATGGAGCACTTTGTATTTTGAATTAATTTGATGTGTAATATGGTTTGTAATAACTCTGACAATATTTTCCAAACGAATATAATGAAATTAAATTCAGTGGTATGATTCTGTTATATTAAAGGTTTGGATAATGAGATGTACATGTGCATGCTTTGCTTGACAAATTTTCCAATTGGTGTTAGTTTTAGAATAGCACATAAGTGGGAAGAAGTGCATATGAAAAACACAGACGAAAGGAATCGTCTATGATGACGTCACAACACAGAAGAAAGGAAAAATATAGAGGAAGAGTATCGTCTATGCTGACGTCAAAACACAGAGGCAAGAAGGAATAGAAATGAGAGGTATCGTCTGTGCTGACGTCAGAACACAGAAGCAAGGGAAAATATGAAGGAGAAGTATCGTCTGTGATAACATCAGTACACAGAGGAAAGGATGAATCAAGAGTAAAAGGATCGTCTATGAGGACATAAGGACACAGAGGATAGACCACTGACGATAAGGGGTCAACACAGAAGATAGAAGTCAACTACAGAGGATAGATCATAGGCCAAGGATTATGAGAAGGAGTTAAGAAGTGATATGAGTTGAAGAGGATGTGTCTATGTTACTGTTCCTACTCTTTGTCTGTGTTACTGTTCAGAGACAAATAAGTTCGTCTATGTTACTGTTCCTACTCTTCGTCTGTGTTACTGTTCATAGACGAATGAGCTCGTCTATGTTACTGTTCCTACTCTTCGTCTGTGTTACTGTTCACAGACGAATGAATTCGTCTATATTACTGTTCATAGACTCCTTCTGTGTTTTACTTCTTCTAAATTCGGCTATACCTATCTTCTGTCCCATTGTTGACCCTTCGGACGATAGAATTAGACTCTGAGTCTTCATGGAAGTTGTAGATTTTGAAATTATCTTTCAAACCATATAATGAACACCTTGATCCGATTCCTCTAGAGAAAGTTATGGCAATTGGAAAATGTCATATGTGTTACTGTTTACAGACTTCGTCTGTGGTACTGTTCACGCTATCGTCTGTGTTATGGTTAGCGCTATCGTCTGGGTTACTGTTCACAGATTATCTTTTGTCACATTTTTGACCCAACAGATGATATAATTGGCCTTCGAGATCTTTGCAAAAGTTGTAGTTCTTGAAATTCTCTTTCAAACTAGCCAAAGAAACCCTGATTGGGATGTCTATAGCAAAAGTTATGCTAACAACCCTGAAGCACTTATATGTAAAGTGTGGACTTGCCAACGCTGTGTTTTGAAGTTCTTTAGGTTGAAATGGATAAATGATAGTCGAAGAACGGTGCTGAACTAATAAGGAGAGTTATTGAAGGCAAGTATGGGTGATCAATACGTGTAATAAGTATGCGACAGTGGTGGTATCGGAGAAGAGAAGATAAAACGATAATGGTTAAGGTGTTCTCTTTGGGAGATAACCTCACATATTCAGATACGCTGTATGTGAGTTGGACTTTGGAAACGAGGTCCAACACAAAAGATCAACAATCAACGAAAATATTACTAATTAATATCTAAATCTCATACATCAATGAAATTGAAATTAAAGAAATAGAAAATACTGTTAGAATAGATCTAGAAGGTAGCGACTGTGGGAAATCGCCTACTATAGGAAGTATGTCGCATCAAACATATCTCCGCGCCTCTCTTCCATTGTCTCCTTCCTCAATCGCTTCATTTCTCTCTAGGACTCTCTCAAATTTTTACAGAATCTCCCTTTTTTTGCATAGCTCTCTCAGCTCTCTAAAAACTGTTAGTGGCTACTAGGTATTGTTCTATTTATTCTGTAACAACCCTAGGTTAAATTCAAGGTCAAAATGGTTCAAAAACCAACTAAAAATTAAGTTTTCGTGTTATCCTGATGCAAACCTTTCTGTCACGATCATGGCCTAGAGTGCACGATCATGGCCTAACCTGAAGCTCTCTATCAGGATCGTGGCCCCTGGTGCATGATCGTGGCCTGGCTACTGCTGGCTCTTCTTCTTCTGTCACGATTGTGGCCAATGTGCAAGATTATGGCCTATATCTTTTAGCCTAAAACTTTTTAAATCTTCACATTCTTCCCTGTTTACCTTGCAACACTAGCACACATATCAAGGTTCTTTAAAAATATACAAATTAAGCTTAAAGATTCAAACTAACCCATAAAAACACTTAAAACATAAAAACTAACCTAATTAAACCCTAAATGAATACTCAACACTTAATTTAACACAAAATTCATAACAAATTAAACCCTAAAATATTATACAAAACACTACTATCAGGGATGTTGATAGTTGTGCATTAGTCTATATTTTTCTAAGTAATTGGCATGTGTTTCTTGCATAACACTTTATTATTGTTGTAATTTAGGATTCATTTTATATGTTTTTATTTAGTTTGATTTTCATTGTTGTTATTTTATGTTTGACGTTAATTTAGGGTAAGAATTGATTATTTTTGTGGAGGATGAAAGATTGAGCAACTTGGAGATTGAGCTAAAGATCAAAGAGGAGAAGAGAAGAGGAAACTTTTTGTTGCAAAATCGCACGATCGTGGGAATCATGTCAATTCCAACGATCGTGGGAAGTTTAACCCCAGACATTCTGTGGGGTTCAGTTAAATTTTAGGTTTTTAGGACTATGTAACATATCAAACCTCTATGGATGAAAGGGGATGAAACCCTTTTGTAGAAAAGAGCCTCCTTGAGTGAAGAATACAAGTTTTGAGTCTTGAGGAAGGTAAAGTTTCAAGGATTGTCAATAACAATTGGGAAAATAACACATCAATATCAAAAATTCTAGATTTTAACAAAGAAGAGAAGGAGTTTTCTTATTCAATTTTTGTCAATTTTATCTCTTCTAATCTTAGTAGAATGAAATATTTGACTGTTGGTGATGTTATGGAGACCATGATTGGCTAATTTGTTTTTAGGGATTGCTTTTGAACTATTTTGTTTAAACTGCTATTTTATGGGATTGAATGAAAGTTGTCTTTGGTGAATGTTGATTATATTTGTATCTTGCAATAAATTGAGAGAGTGAGTAAGATTATTTATGTAAGATTGTACAACGAGAGTTGGCAACTTATAGACATGCAATCATCACGTTGATTGATTAGTTAGAAGAGAGATCTCAGCTAATTCAATTGATCACCAATAAGATAGCTTAATAAATAGTTAAATTGGTGGAGTTATTAGGTAGGTTGAGAGATCGTTCAACTAACTTCATTTTATTTGATTAGGGACAATTAATTACACCTTAAGAGAGGATAGTTAATACATTCGAATATTTTAGGTGAGACACAATTCGATTAATAAAATAAGAGGGAGGTAAGATAGAGGGAATGTGATCTCTAGTCATTAGATTCTTGAATTCCTATTTTCTACATTTTGGCCTTGTTTATTATTTATTGTTAGTATTTCAAATTTAATTTAATTTTCCATATTATTTCCATTAAATAGTTTCGGTTCTTAAACAAAGTTCGATCTGAATTAAATAGTGTTTGGGTATCAATCGTTGTGGGATCGATATCTACTTTCTTACTATAAATCACGATCCATATACTTTGTGGTTTTGAGCATAAAATGAGTAGATTATTTTACATAAATTACACTCATCAAATGGAAACAAGAAAGTTAAGAAAAGAGGAGATTTTCAAGATCGTGACAGATGAAGATGATGAATGTTGCATAAGCCTTTGTCATTATGGTGACAAGGGCATTTCCAAGTCACGAGTTTTTTTTTAAATTTTGAGATTTTAAGGCTATTTTTGGAACCGAATTAAGTGTAAAAAGCATAGAAGCGTCAAGCACCATAAAAGAACAAAAAACACAAAAAAAGAACAACATTAAAAGGAGACATCAAAGTAAATCAAGAGGAGACATCAAAGAGAGCTTCAGAGAATTTCCATCATTCTAAATCAAAACTTCAATTAGTTTTTATTATTTTCCCTTATTTCTTTCATTATCTTGAATGTATATCTAGATTTCTAAAATTTTTAACATTATTATAGGTTTCTAAATCCATATTAGGTATTATTATTGAATGATTTTGTTGAACTTTATTCTTGTTGAATTCAATACATCTATGAATGTTTGTGATAATTATTATACTTATGCTTAGTAATAAATTAAGAGAATGAATTAAGTTACATATTTTAAGATGTGCAATGGAAGCTGATATATTAATAGACCTTAAATTGTTTGATTAATTAAAAATTAAAGAGCGATCTTAATTCTGAAATTAATTATCCTTAATATTGCTTCAAATCTAATTGAATAGTTAGGGGTAGTTTTTTGAATTGAGAGATTACAATTCTATGAGTATCAAATTCAGTTAGGGTTATTTGATTAGATCGAGACAGAGGGGGTAATCAAAACTTTAGGATATCTAGGATCGAGCTCAAATTGAATCAACAAGATAAAGGAAAAATAAAACAAGGATAGATTAATTCCTAAGTCTCAAACTTTTATTAAACTTATTTTATTGGCAACTTAATTATTTATTTATTTAGTTTATTAGTTGTTTGAATTTCAATTATTTACTTTAATTCAACTTAATCTTTAGTACCTTAGACAAAGCTTTATGTAAGTTGTTAGGTGTCTAATTAGTTCCCACATAACCATGCCTGTATTTATATCACTCCAACATAAGTACCACACACATCAAGGCACGAGTTCAATATTTGCAATTTCACGTTAAAGAGTAAGCAAACATACACTTGACTTATCAAGGAACAAGCCCATCATTTGCTTTCACATTAATAACTCAAACAAAACACCCATACTTGGAACACACATGTTATTTCTCATGTTTAAGTTCATTTTCATTTGCTCTTTAAACTAAGGATCCTTATTTCATTGCCTAAATGACTGCATTTAGTTCTTTTGACTAAACCATCTCACTTAGGTTTTTTTTTAAGGAAATTTGCTTAAGTCACCTTACTTAGGTCTTTTGCCTAAGCCACCTTACCTATGTCTTTTTTTAAATAAATTTTCCTAAGTCACATCACTTATGTCCTTTTCCTAAGCCATCTTAGTTAGGCCTTTGTTTAAGGAATTTTTGCCTAAGTCACCTTACTTTAGCCTTTGTTTAAGGAAATTTTGCCTAAGTTACCTTATTAATTCTTTTGCCTAAGCCACATCACCTAGGTCTTTCATTCATTTATATTTAGTCAATCCATTCATTTGTATAAATTCATGTAGGGCACTTATTTTCTCACTTCAATACACATTTTCAAAAAAATGAACCAATTGACACTTTAGTATAAGTTTAAAGCACATGTCATAAAATTTTAACAAAACTTTTTCATGTGATGTTTACAACGGCTCACCAAATCACAAAATTTACACATAAAGCAATAAATTACCAACGAGCATAACTTGAATTTTGTTTTGATCTAAACCATAAAATTTAAAAACATATTATTCATATATATATATATATTTGTGTGTGTGTGTGTGCAATTTCCATGTTGAACACCTACCTAAATTCTATTCCTACAGTCCCTAAAATTAGCATAGAATACATTTGATGTCATAACACCCTGAGCATCCTATGGTAAATCAGCTATATCTCCTAAACTATTACAAATTTATCCAAATTAATTTGAAAAAGATTAAAAAAATCTAAAAATATAACTTTCATGTTTTAACCAAGTTATAAATTATTTCTTTGTGCCTTTAAATCCTTAATACAATACTGAATTTAACTTTAGCATTATTAGACAAACTGGTTTCGGGAATTTGACCATATGTCCTAACTTGTAATATGTAGGAACTTGCCCTATTCTAGGAATAAACTGGACATGAATATATATAGCTTTTATGTTTTACTCTTCATAAAATCCTCAACTCTTGACCCCAAAATAGTTAGAGCGAAACAACTCAGTTATTTATGTCCAAAACAAAATAATTACATTTATTAAACTATATCTCACAAATTACATCGCATTTTCTCAAACCATTTTTTGGCCATTTGGAAGACATATAAAAATCCATGAAAGATCAATATCCTGGAAAACTTTTACTAAAAATCATCATACGAAAATTCATTTCAAGAGGAGTTTAAGAAGGGATGCAATCCCACTCAACTTTTTGTTGGAAATCAAATCTTCCTCTTTCTTAAAACGTCTTCCTTCTTCTTTCTCTTTGAAGATCTCTCCCTCTATTTCATCTAAGTGGTTCAGCCTCTTTGCTACTGCAACCTTTCTTTTTTTTTTCAAATCTTAGTTTACCTTAATTTTAAAACTTCCAACCATGTCCTAAAGTACAAAATCCTAACTATGCCCTTAATGAACCTTTTTCCACTTATTTCACTCCATATCCTTATTTATCCATCTATATTTTTTATTTTATAATATATTTCTACATATTTTATCACTTATATACACAAATTTCCTCTAAAATTAAGGTCGTTATTTTCTCATTCCCCACAGATAAGTTCCTTTGTGTTGATGGCTTCAATTCACAATTTTGTCAAACCACTTATGATCTAATTGAGCCTATGATAACAAAGACTGTCTCCAATAGAAAGTTGCTTCAGGAAATGAAAAAATCTTACATTCATTTAGTTCCTAAGTTCCCTAACTCAACTAGTCTCAATGATTATAGACCTAGAGTTTGCTGCAATGTCCTTTATAAGTTGATCTCCAAAATTCATTCTAAACAGATGAAGAACACATTTCCTAATCTTGTAAATTGTGGCTACGTAGTTTTTGTGGGAGGAAGAAATATTTGTGATAACATATATCTAGTATAGAAATTATTTATAAATTATGGTTCTTATAAAATCACTAACAGTTATGTTATACAGACTAACTTCACCAAGGCATTTGACTCAATTAATTAGGACTTAATATTGAGTACTCTCCAAATTATTGTTTATCCTCCTAAATTCTTTTCCTAGATTCACTCCTACATCACCATTATCTCATATTTTATACTAATATAGTGAACCTTTAAAGCTCTTCAAATTAGCCCAAGGATTGAGGCAAAAGGGACCCCTTTTCCCCTTACCTCCTTACAATCTCTGTGGAGATTATTTCCAGAATCATTGGCCTTAACATTGCTAGAGATCTTGACTTTAAATTCCATTACAAATATGAAAAAATGCATATTTCTCACCTTATCTTTGTAGATGATTTGCTACTTCTTTGTGGAGCTGATCAAAACTCCATTATATTGCTAATGAAATCTCTAGATACCTTCAAAGGCATCTTCAAACTATCATTTAACCAAAGGAAAAGTTGTCTCTACTTATCACCTGTTAATCATATCAATATCTTGTTAGAAATCTCCTCCTTGAGGCTTTAACTCATGAAACTTCTTTTTAAATACTTGGGAGTTCCAATCTCATCTAAAAAGATAAGTTTATCAAATTGTTCCTTTACAATAAGATTTATTGAAGTAATAATCTATTCATGGTGTAATAGGTTTCTATCATGTAGTGGAAGGCTCTAGCTTGCATATTAGTCCTGAACAATCTATATATCCATTGGTGCTCACATCTAGCTCTTCTTAGAGCAATGTCCACTAAGAATTTGAGTGAATTAATATCAACCCCATGTAAAAGTAAAAGATCATCAATGAAAGAGTGGTTATAGATGTGGGGTTGCTGGCATTTACTATGGAAGATGAAACGTATGTTTCTTTTAATATTGTATCAAGTAACCTAGTCATAAACTCGATAGATATGGTGGAAAGATAACTTGAAAAAGGATCATCTTGCCTTATTCCTTTTTTCCCTTTTAACAGTGGAGAATCTTGACCACTGATTAGTATATTAAAGGAATTTTTGGTGATACATTAATTAATCCAAGCTATGAAAAGATGAGGGATCCTAAAATCATCAAGAGAAATTAAGTATAAAGTTCCAATCAATCATGTCAAAAGCTTTATTAATTTCAACCTTTAAGGTCTAGCTTTTATTAGAGCTTTTTGAGAGATAATTCTTGAGAAATTCTTGGAAGAAATATGTTATCCCCTATTAATTTACCATTGACCAAAGAAGCTTAGTAGAGACCATAATTAAGGGTAAAATATGTTTGAGTCTAGTAGCAAGGATTTTAAATGTTTTGCAAAATTATTGTAGCAAGTAATGAGTATAAAATCTTTTAAAGACCTAGAGTCATGGAATTTTAGGGTCAAACTAAGATGTATCTTATTCCAAGCCTTGAACAATTTGAAGTTAGAAAAGAATTCTGTAATGACATTGCATAAAATAATTTTGATTGATTCCTAAGATTTTTGATAGAATAAGGCATTGACCCCATTAAAACCTGGGGTTTTTTTAGGGTACAAAACTTTGTTAACATCTAACTTTGTAAAGGGTTTAGTGATTAGTTTAATATAATCACTTACGACCAACTTAAGGATGAAGGCATTCAGAGAATTTAAGGATATGGTAACTAGATAACTAAACAATCTTATATAATAGCATACTTCATGATTAATAATCTGAACTTGGTTAATAAAGATTAATCAGAGGTAAGTGATGTGATTCTGTTAGTGTTTCTTTCGAAAAAGAGGGACTTACAAAAGTAAGCAGTGTTGTCATCTTTTTCCAACTAGAGAATTTTGGCCTTCTACCTGAGTAAGCAATTATATGCATTTAGAGCTTAAATGTACTTCCCCAAAGCTTGTTTTTCATTTTGTAATATAAAGTGGTTCCTAAGATATGCTTGGAGATCATTTTGAGTTACATTTAATTTTTTTAGTTTTCTCAAGGTTACTGTTAGTTTGTCAAGATTTAACCTTGAGCAGCTTGAACTCCTCCCCTACCCATATCATTTTCTTATATAATTTATAAGATTCATTCTCATAAATAGGAAGGTTCATCCTTTTATCTATAGCCTCATGTGTAGCACCTCCTTACCGTTGGGTAAGTACCAGGACGCCCGCATGTCATTTCGGTACATATCCTATGATAAGGGTGAGCTACGTGCGATCGCTACATTCATTCCACATGGCATCATATCAATTTTTCCAATAAAGCAGTAATAGAAACCACAATATTTTTAAAATCAA
>JANIIA010039105.1:0-11950 GCA_027478495.1 Erythroxylum alaternifolium
GCTCACCCTTATCATAGGATATGTACCGGAATGACCTGCGGGCGTCCCGGTGCGTACCCTACGGTAAGGGGGTGCTATAATAAAGGTCTCCTTATCAAATGCCTCTGGTTGGTTTGAAAGGTTTGGAAGGAATGCCATTGGCAAGGACACTTAAAGATGAGGTTTGTATTCAAGTCATGATTAATTACGCTAGTTGATAAGGGAGTTTGATAGCTTCAAGACAAATTCTTATGAAATGCCAGCTAATAATATCAAATGTTTTGAAGAAATCAAATTTTATTAAGCAACTTTTGAGTTTTTTAACCTGAATTATAGTCTTTCAATAGTTCTTGAATGAGTAGTATATGATCACCCATATTTCTGTCAGGTATAAAGGCACTTTGAGTTGGGTTAATATGTCAGATAGGGCTTGTTTAAGTCTTTTAGCTAGAATCTTTGATATCGCCTTGTAAATAGTATTACAACAGGAGATTGATTGAAAGTCACTCATGATTGAAGGTCTGTGCTTCTTAGGGATTAAACATATGTAAATATGATTGACTTCTTGTAAGAGTTTGGCTGAATTTAAGAACTCCTCCACTGTTGCTATGAATAACTCACTAGTAATATCCTTTGTATATTGAAAGAACAATGTAGTGAAGCCATCAGGTCTAAGGGATTTAGAGGGATGCAAACTAAACAATATCCTTTTAATATCATGAGCAGTAATAGGTGAAGTGAGAGTATTAATGGTATCCTGCTTAAGGCTACCTTCAAACAAGTTACGGGTGTTGCAACTTGATGAACTAAAATTGGTTGTGCCCTTTAATTCCATGAAATATTGTCGAGCTAGCTCTATGAGACTGTTTTGAGTAGTTTGTTCTCTCCTACTACTGTCAAGAAGTGTAGGAATTATATTGACATTCTTATGGGCAAGTAATGAGGAGTGAAAGTATATAGTATTAGAATCTTCATCCTTTAACTAGTGTAATCGAGCCTTCTGCATAAGGACTGAATTATGAAACTTGAGAGCTTTTTGATATGACTATAAAGAAAGTACTTCATTATGTCTATGCTTAAGATTATGAGGATTCATATAGTAGGTTTGTTGAGTAAGGATAAGTTTTTCTTTTAGGGTATGCAAATTAGGTTGTCTGCCTAGCATAAAATTTTTAGTAGCACCTTTCACACATCTTAACTTGTATATAAACTAATAGGATTTGTAACCAGTGACAGGAGTGTGTCAATAAGTGTAAACAAGATTAGAGAGGCCCACCATTCCAGTTAAAGCATTGAAGCATTTGAATGAAGCTCCCATAAACTTAAAAGTAGTGAGTTTTTGAATAAGCATATATGAGTGACCAGACATTAAGTTTTCTCCAAAGTGCACAAAAGAAGTGGGGAATTGATTTAACCAGAGAGTGTTCATAAGGGCTCTGTCAAGTTTCTTTCTCATAAGTAACTAGTTCCATATGTAACAAAAAGCTTGAAAGCTGCTGAGTAATTCCTGTATGAAATCTCCTATTGCTCTCCACTTCAACTGAATTGAATGAAAAATTAAAATTTCTACCCACAAGACACAGATTAAGTATGCTTTGTTGTAAAAGTTGTAACTCATTCCATAATTTTGTTATTTAAAAGCTAAAATTTGAGGCCTACATAAGAGTAAGATTAAACCCCTTATTCAATTGTCTCATGTGACGGTGGAAATGCACTAACTAGTAGAAATCTTCAATAACAGTTACTCTAATCAGATCTGCATTAAATAGGCATGGGCATATGATTCTATTGTAATGTGAGCTGTGGTTTGAAAAAAGCTCTCAATTAGCACCTAAAAACTGTGAACCAAAAAGTGTAAGAGGGTCTTTTATTTTAGTTTCATGAAGGCCAAGTGAAAATAGTTTTTTTTCCCTTACTGCCTCCTTCACCATAGATTTTTTAAAAGGGTCATTCAACCCTCTTGTATTCCAAACTAAGATGGACATAAATTGGAGGAGGAATCCCCTATAGACCCTTTTTACGAGCAGACCTTCTCCTTGCATTCTTAGATTGCACTAGATATTGCTTAGTATTAGGTTTTAATAGATAAAGTTCAGTTAAATAGTGGACTACTTAACCACCTTCAATGACTTGCTCATTGATCTCCTCTCGGATGTGAGTACTAGGATCATTGACTTGTACATATAAGCCATTGAAATCCAAGTTAGTTTCAAATATACCATTCTCAGTTGAAGGATTACTCGTAGGATGAAGTTATGGTTTAGTAACATTCACAGTTAAATTGCTCAATTACAACTTGAGGAGAGCTTGACAGACAATTATTGCTCATGGTTTCAATAGACTAAGCTGCTAGCCCTTTGGAAGAACTGCCTAAATCATCCCCTAGAAGCTCATCACTCTAACCAATTTTAAAAAACTTACTAGTGGGAACCCATTTCTTGATTAAATTAGTAGGTTTCCAAGGGTATGCAAGATCTGTTAACCAACTCCATATTCTCCCCTAAACAAAGAATTGATAGACTATCAGGTAACAAAGCACATTTAGAAATCTCAATATATAGTTTAGTGTGCCCTATTCTCTATATTAGAGGTAGTCTGGGAATCCATAGAAATTGGTTTTCCAAGTAAACTAGCAATGAAGCTCAAACCTTCTATAGTCCACATCTCCATCGATAAATTGTGAAAGTGTCACAGTGGCAACATTTCAATCTTACTTCGGTCTAGCTCCATCCTAGGCTTCCATTGTTGAACAAAAAGTGGTTGATCTCCAATGTACCACAGACCCTGCTCAACAATGTACCATGATCTCCAAAGTACTAATCTAAATTAAATAATAAAACAAAAAAAATAACAAAACATGTGATTTAGGAATACAAAAAGGAAGTATTATAAAGATGTACATGCCAAAAAAAAGAAAGAACTAACTACAATAAAATTGATAAGAAAAAAATAGGGCTTATCAATTGTTGATTCCCTCCTTATATTTGAGTTATACATTGTCCTCAATTTATAATATATACAAAAAATAAAAATTAATGATAATAAATAGAAAGGGAATAAATAAAAAGGTATAAGAAACTTCTTTGATCCTTGCTTGTTTTTTGCTTTCCAGGGTACTTATAGTCAATATTTATAATTTATTTATACGTTACAAACAATCACAACTAAAGAAAACACAAGCAAAATAAAAAGGAAAAAAGAAACTTGGCATCAAATTAAGTTAAAACAAAGTACTAATCCAAATTAAATAATAGAAAAAATAATAACAAAACATATGATTTAGGAATATAAAAGGGAAGCATTATGAAGATGTACATGCCAAAACAAAAAGAAAAGAAAATATAGTCTCAATCTAAAGTAAGTCATCATTATGAGGCTAAAATTACGCATATACTGAAAATAAATCGATAGCTACTACTTAAGGGTACCTTGTATAATGAAAATAGGGAGGTTGCTCAAAGTTCCTCGTATACTAAAAGTAATAAGATCATCATTGTTCCATACATCGTAAGTTTTGTCCTTGCTTCTTCAATTTCCTTTATATTCTCTACAGTATGGAGCTTTGTCCTTAGTGGCCATTCTTGAGATTAAGAACATTCTTATTAGTCTACTCTTACAAAAACTATTTCACTATAGGTCTTTGTGCTCCTCTAATATCTTCTTTATCGTAGATGCATATGTTTTTAGATAATGCTTTATGCCCTCTTGCTCCTTGGCTCTATCCTCTCTCTTTCTTTAACTAAAACATAGGCTCTACTGACCTTCTTAACTAATCTCATATACCGCACCATCTCTAGGTCAACGGAAGCCATATGATAACCAATGATCAACATTGGAAAATTGTTTAAACTACCCAGATTCTTCACAAACCTAGTCAAATAAATGCTGCCATAAAAAATATTCTTTGTAGCTCCTATATGCTTTAAGTGCTTAGTAAAACAATAGCCTAAATACATGGTCGTCAATCGACTAAAACCATACGTAAAATATATTGGTGAGGGTTAACATATTATTTTTCTCCCTCCTTCTAACAATGGTATATGTAATGACATTATACAAACATCAAAAGGATGGGGATAAGACATGAGTGCTTTTACTTTTAGATGGATCATATATGCTTATTTCTTTTGAAATAGATCATATATGCTTATTTCTCTTGAAATTGATTTACAAAATTCTTAAGAGATATGATTACTAAGACTTATTAGGACATTTCATGAAGCACTCCTATGCTCCTCTAACTCCACATAGTATAGAGTACAAAGCTTGTATTGTACTATATAAATCACTAAAATGATATATCTATCATATTTCTACCTAAATTAAACTTGATTTAATTTTACCTATTTAATCTAGTATCCATATTCACCCTAAATCTGGTAAAAGCCTCAATGGTAAGACCCTATGTGAGTATTTAGCAATGTTTAAAAATCATATTCCACCTTATGTACTGTATCAACCTCCTCACTTATGATGCCAAACTTATTATCTCCAAACCAACCTAATCCACACTCCTAACACACCTATTAGATTTAAAAGGATGAGTTGAAGAAATGTATACCTTTTCTAAAAATGGGGCTCCTTCAAAGTAAGCAATAAGTGCTCATTTTGGACCATATCTCATAGTTAAGTTTAATTACTTGATGCATCCCAAATGGCTTTAATCTTCACCCTTTTACTTACAAATGGTTGTGATCTTATCATTAAGGTTGGATTTAATGTTTAAGAGTGCAAATAATCAATAAAAATGTAGAAACATAAAAATCCTTAAAATTTTATAGCCTTAAGTAATGAGAAAATTGAGGTTTAAAGTGAAAAATAGATGAATCTTGATGGAAAATATATAAAATATAGTGGGAATGGTTTGGGAATGCAATTTTTATAACGTGTGTTTATATAAGTTCAAAGAGGGAAATATGAAAGGAGTCATAAAAATAGGGGACTTGTGCAACCTCTAGACTTTTTTTACAATTTTAGTAATATGGTCTGCAACATGACAATAGTGTAGATTACAAAGAGTTATGGGTTTGAAAATTTAAAGAGAAAGTTTGGGACACGAGCATGGATAAGTCTATGGAGCTTTTTTAAATTTTTCTATAAATTTACGTTAGAGGCATATTATTGATCCTATTTTCATCAACTTCTCAAAGACATAGCTTAGAGCACGGGTATGCCCTAAGCTATGGATTCTTTTAGAAAACTAATAAATCAATAGAGTATGTGACATGAGTATAACCAAGGCTATGTTTAATAATATAATTCAATTTATACCATATTTTGAGCTTTTTATTGGTCTATTTCATAGATCTTTCAGCTCATATTCTTCAAAGGTCCTCTTTAAACTCACAAGTGGCTTCTTTTGTATTCTTAACAACAATAACAATATCCTAGTAAAAATATGGCTCAAATGTATGATCTGAGAAGGTCCAGATGTACCCAACCTTACTCCTAATTAGTAGATAGGTTGTTTTCGATAGATACACAGAAAAGGGATAAAAGAAAAAGTTTTAAAGAACTTTTTGAAGACAAAATAATAATAATAAAATAAAAATAAATGAATAACTACCTAAAAGTGTCAATATCCTAAATATAAAGAAATAAAAATAAAAACACAAAATACTAAGCACAAGAAAACTAAAGAAAAATATAACCTTATTCATCAATCTAAAAAATCAAAATCAAATACTAACTAAACATCTAAATTATTAATCTATAATGCCAAAAATAATCCACATAAAATTAAAAGAATTAAATTTATAGTTAAGTTGCCTCCAATAACTGCTTCATTATGAGTCGTTTAGTTGGACTTTTCCCTTAAACTCAATTAGTTATCTGAGTAATATGGTTGATCCCTTCTTCATCACTACAAAAAGTGTCAATTAAAGGATCTTGATCTCTCATTTATATCCTCTTCTTAAATTTTGCCTTCATTCTTATTTGTATTGGAACTTTGACTTCTTTCTTTATGATTCTTTATAAAATATTGGAACAATGAGCTTGTCATTAGTCTTTAACAGGCGCTTTAAGTATCAATTCAACTTCCCTAACATTAATTACCACACCTGCTGTAGCTAGGATGAGGCTATCAAATTTTAGATATTTTCCCTTCATCAGTAATATTTAGAATATAGAAATCTAATATGAATATGAACTTATCAATCTTCACTATTACGACCTCCTTAACTCCTCTAAGACTTTTTATTAAATTATCGGCCAAATATAGTGATAGCAATAAGGTTTAAATTGACCCGAGTTGACTTAGTCTAAAGTCAATAAGTTTAGCTTGAGTTTACTAGGCTTTAGGCTGAGCTTTTTTTTTTTTCATTTTCTAGGTTTTAAGCTAAACTTAGGCTCTAACCTAGATCCTAAATTATATATAATAATCATCTTTAACACTAGTTTAACTCCTTCAGTCCTTCCTGCTTCCTTCTTCTCTCTTATGCTATCCTTGATCATTGTTCTTGTCTCTATTTAGCAAATATTAGCATTTAGGCCATTACAAGGAAATGGATGGTCCTAAAAGCTCTTTGATCTTATTATAATAAACCAAAAGTACTCTAACTTTTCTTATTTCATCTTATAAATGGGCTTTTACTGGATTTGGAATAAGTAGTAAACAGATTTTCTCATTTCATCTCTATCTTTTCAAATCTCCATTTATATCACAAATAGGTTTTATCTATATTTTGTTGAATTTTCCATTTATGGTTATTGATATTTGTTGGTAACAGAGAAGAGTCAAAGAATTAATTTAAACTTTAACAAGGCATACTGATTATTAAGATGGGAGCTACGCTATTTGGGGTTTGAGCTACATGAAACTTCATAAAGTTCAAGCTCAAGTGGTATAAGCCATGCCTAATTGGGCTTTAGATTACGTTCAAGCATTCTGTTAAAACTCCATAAGATGCCCATCTTTGGTAGTATGATATCTTAGATGACTTTTTATTGCTCTTAGTTAATTTTAACTCAACAATTTCCTAGTCAAGGTTTTCCTCTTCATGATTTTCTTCTTTAGAATCTTCTTTATACTCCTCCTAAGTAATAATCTCTTCATTATTGACTATTTGAAATGATTTAGTAAGCTAAGGAATTCTTGGTTTATGTTCCCTCAGTAGTTTCTTTACCTTGTCCTCTTCTTCCTTCTTAGTATTAATATTGGTCACCTCCTTACCCTTTAAGGCCAACTCCTTTACCTTTAAGGCCAACTCCTTTACATATTTTATAGGGTTACAGATTGCGTCACTAGGAAACGGGTTTTATAATCTCTTTGTAATTTAGTTAACCTATTTAAAATTCCTCATCAAAGCTTCATGATTATAAAATTGAGAAATAATTACTTAAATGAAATATTTCACCATATCCTTCAGATTCTATTGTTGCTCTTTCTACACAGGCTACTAAAAACCTGCTAAGGGCTCTTTTGAAGCTTAATAATTGATTTAAAAGAAATCTGAATGATTTCTCCATAGAAATTTAGATGATTTCTCCATCTTAAATCACAACTCTTAATGTACAAGTTGTTTTTCCTTTAGAAACTTCTAATGAAATCCATTGCTATATTGATTCCTCCATGGGATTCCCAACCTCTCTTATAAAATTTATAACTTATAACTTAAGTTGTTCTTGATGGAGTTGAGGATGTCTAATTTTCTCTTTATCACCTTTATCTAAGCTATTGGTGTAGTCATAATGTCTATATTATAAATTTTAGTAAATTTATTTGCTCTTACCATTTTTTATTACCAATTGTAGTTATTCATAGTTAATTATTCTATTAACTCTAGAACATCCTTTAAAGTCTTATTGTTTAATGTTTCACCCATTGTAGCATCTATCATTTATCTTTTAGAGTTCAAAATAATATTATAGAAAGTTTGAACTTGCATCTATATGGGAAGGAAATAGGGTCGGGACTTCCTTAACAGATCCTTGTATCTTTCCCATGTTTCATGTAAGGTATCATTGTTGAACTACTGAAACTATCATTCCTTGTCTCTACTTTACCTAATCCCTCAATATCAAAGGAAACACTTTTATCCTAATGGCGTCTTTAATTGCCTCATTGATATTAAATGAGTCCAACATATATAAGAAGTTAGTGATGTGTACATTGGGATCCTTGTCAGGTAACCCATCAAATTATATGCTCTATTTAATTATGTAAATTAAATGAAGCTTAATCTCAAGATCGTTATTATTTATCTCCAACTTTATAATGCTCAGTTGTGTTCTTTAAGAGATGGTTTAACATAATCCATCATTGTTCTCCTTTTGATAAATAAATAATTATTTATTTATTACCTACTAATTAATAATTAATGTTTATTTTGTGTCTAAGATACTTATTTTAGTTTATATTTTGGTTTAGGTACAAGTTAGAGGAAAAAGAAGCAAACAGAGCTAATATATCATTACTAGTTGTGATCAAGCAGGTGTCAAGTTACGTGAAATTCCATAGGGATTTATATACCAATAAGAAAAGTTAAGAGGTGATGAAAAGATCATGATTGGTGAGAATGTTTATGTGGTTTCTAAAAGAAACAATTTCATAAGCATAAGGACCCAGGTATATTTATTATTATTTATAAGATTGGTAACACTATGATTAAGCTAGCTATGCTAGATTTAAGAGCATAAATTAAAGTTATGTCTCATTCAATTTATGTTTTTTTAAATATAGGACCTTTGAAAGAAACTAGCATTATCATACAATTGACTGATCACAATAATGATTATCCAACTGGAGGGATTAAACATATTCCTGTGAAGGTGAATGAATTAGTATTTCCTGCTAATTTTTATGTGATAGATATAGATGACGATATTTCTCCTAGGTGGACACCTATCTTATTAAGGAGATCATTCCTTAATATTTCCCAAATTAAGATAGATGTTCGTGAGGGTACTCTCATAATTGAATTTGATAGGGAAGTGATTCATTTTAATATTTTTGATGTCATGTTGATTTAGGAAAAGCACTAGTTAAGATAGTAGCTACTTTGCATTATTTAAAACTAGTCCTAAGAGGTATGAGCTTGCTTTCGTATAACTACCTGATTCTTACTAGAAGTTATTACCTTTTAATATGCAGGCACTTAATTTGGAGTTAAAACCATCACCCTCTCAGTTGAAATATATGTACGTAGGGGACAATCAGACTTTTCTAGTGATTATTTCAGTGAAGTTGACTCATAATCAGGGAGGTAAGTTAGTTTGTGTGTTAAGGAAGAACAAGAAGGATATTGGGTAAATAATTGTTGATAGTAGAGGAATAAGCCCTTTTATATGCATGCATCAAATTTTTCTTAAGGAAGATACCAAACTAACTAAGAAGACGCAACGTAGGCTAAACCATCCAATGAAAGAAGTTGTGAAAAAGGAAGTTTTTAAACTTCTTAATGCTAGAGTGATTTATCCTACTTTGGGTAGTAAGAGGGTAAGTCCAATGTAAATGGTTTCAAAGAAATTTAGAATTAAAGTAGTAACAAATCAGGATGTGAGTTAGTTCCCATTCGTATGCAAACCAGGTGGCAAGTTTTATTGATTATAGGAAATTGAATTATGTAATTTGTAAATACTACTTTTGCCTTCCATTTATTGATCTGATTCTTGAGAGACTAGTTAGAAATGATTATTACTATTTTCTAGATGGTTTTTCAAGCTATTTTTAGATTCTTATTGCACCTGAGGATTAAGAAAAGACAACTTTCACATGTCTATTTAGTACATTTTCTTACCGCAGGATGCCTTTTGTTCTATGAAATATTCTTACCAGTTTCTAAAAGTTTATGGTGCATAATATCTGAGTATATTCAGAAAATTATAAAGGTGTTTATGGATGATTTTAATGTTTATGGTTCTTTTGATAATTGCTTAGGGAATCTTGCATTTATTTTAGAAAGATGCATTAAAACTAACCTTGTGCTTAATTGAAAAAAACAGTCTTTATAGTTTATGAAGGTATAGTTTTAGGATATGTTGTGTCTTCTAAGGGTATAAAGGTTGATAAGTCTAAGATTGACCTTATTTCTACTTTGCCTTACATAACAAATATACTAGAATTTCATTCTTTTATTTTCCATGCAGGTTTCTATTGCATGTTTGTCAAGAATTTCTTGAAGGATGTTGTTGCTAATCACCTTAGTTGTTTAGTCTAAGAGGAAGCTGATGTGCTTTTAAAAGAAACATTTCTAGATGAACAATTATGGTTTACTAGCTTGAAACCCCCATATTATCCAGATATTGTGAAATTTTTAGTTATTAATAAGTTGCCTATAAGTTTGTCAAAGGCCCAAAGGGATAAGCTTCAGAGTGAAGCCAAGTACTATTTTTAGATGATTTCTATCTTTAGAGGCATTATGTAGACCAAGTGATAAAAAGGTGGTTCCTGAGACTCTTATACTTGTGGAGCGCACTTTGGATAAAAAGAGATCGTCAATAAGGTACTTGAAAGTGGTTTTTATTAGCTTTTATTGTTTAAGGATGCATATCTCTTTTGTAAGTCATATGATAAGAGTCAAAGGATAGCTAACTTATCTTATAGAAATCAAATGCCACAAACTACCATTTTTTGCTTATGATTTTTTATATTTAGGGTGCCACAAATTCCCATTCTCGCTTATGATTTTTGATAGTTAGGGTTTTGATTTCATGGGATCATACCCTCCATCTTTTGGTTTTCATTTTATTTTAGTTACAGTTGATTATATTTCCAAGTGGTGGAAACAAAAGCCACTAAGACTAATAATACTAAATTTGTTGCATCTTTTGTCAAGTCTACATCTTTTTTAGGTTTAGGATATTAAGGGCCTTTATAAGTGATAGGGGAACGCATTTTTTAAATAAGGTGATGGAAGCTTTATTTAGGAAATACTTTATCCTACATAAGGTTTCCACTTCTTATCATCCCCAAACAAGAGTTTACATGGAGGTGTTCAATAGAGAAATCAAGTTAATCTTATAGAAAATAGTTCAACTGAATAGGAAGAATTGGAGCTTGATAATAGAAAATGCATTTTGGGCTTACAGGATGGCTTATAAAGCACCAATTAGTGTGTCCCCATATAGATTAATGTTTAAAAATCCATTTCATATTCCTGTAGAGGTGCAACTCAAGGCATATTAGGCTATCAAGTAGTGTAACATGAATCTTGATAAAGTAAGAGTGCATAGAAAGTTGTAATTGTAGGAGCTTAAAGAGATAAGGAATGATTCTTATAAGAACATAATGATCTATAAGGAGAAGACTAAAGCTTTCCATGGCAAGATGATCTCTAAGAAAAGCTTTATGGTTAGTCAAAATCTTCTTCTTTATCATCATAGACTTAAACTACCTCTATATAAGTCGCGTTCTTATGCGTTCGGTCCTTTTGTGATTTCTAATATCTTTCACTATGGTGTAGTATAGATTTTGAGTTTGAAAACATATAAGATATTTAAGGTGAATGAGTATCGCCTCAATCCTTATTATAAATAATTTTGAATGGAGAATGTAGAAATGGTGGTAATTAAAGACCCAGTTTATATAATTTGTTGAAGAAATCATAGAGTTGAGCCAACGATAGTTAAAAAAAAAAAGATGCTACGTAGAAGGCAATCTAAGGGGAGTTTGTTCCTTTTCTTTTGCATTAATTTTATTTTTTATTGAATACTCTCTCTCTTACATTAGGGAAAATGTAAGTTTTAATTATAGGGGTGGGGAACTCGATTCTTATGATTGTTTTTTAGTGTCTTTTACATGTTTTAATAAAAAAAATTCTCTTTTTTTCCATTGCTTCTATGATTGTATAATTATAATTAAAGAGTCAAATTAACTAGAGAAATTCATGGTAACTTGGACATTTACTATTACTTTTGTAGTTGTTCAATGAACTTTTCCTTTAGAAGTGTATCACCCCAACTCCCGCTGAACCCGAACCCGATATCGATTGTGATACCCGAATCTGTGCCCCGCGAGGGTGGCGTGTCA